>VZRF01011824.1:786859-804446 GCA_013396875.1 Vireo altiloquus
CGGCGGCTCCGGGCGATGGGCCCAGCGTTTTCCGGGGGTTCAGCGGCGCCGCGGCTGGAAGAGGGAGAGGGCTCAAGGATGTGGTGCAAGAAGTTAAGCTGTCCTGTGTGTTTGGTTTTTCCTGGCAAGTTTTCTCTTTCGAGGGGCGTAAAGCCTGTCGGTTGCTAAATGCATCTGGAGATGACAGGCTGAAGAGAGTTACGATTATTTAAGTATGATTTTTATTTTATGTTAAAGAAGTAATGCCATTCTAAAATGGGGCAAAATTGCTCGAGTGCTTATTCGGTCCTGACGCTTCAGTTTGCTTTGAAAAGTGTCTACTTGATGAACCAAAATATAATTTTTTCTTTAGAGAAGACAGTGCCTTAAAAACAACGATTGAACCTTGGGATTCCTTCGAAGTGTCACTAAATTGGCCTCTTAATGGTGACAGCCCCTTCCTTCCAGCTTCAGCACAGAAATGGAAACCTTCAGCAGCTTAATGCTCCTTAAGCAAACATCTGTTCATAAATGACTGGAGTGAGTAGAGAAACACTGTTGACAGGAGCTGCGCTGCTTTGGTTTTACAAGTTGTGTTTCCATGCATGGTTTAGAGCCCAACATGCTTCATTAGAACTCATTTTTCAGCTGTTGAGTCCATGATAAAGTGAGTTTGATGGATGCTGCTTTTTAACTGGATTGGTCCTTGGAGATTGAACAAAATGAAAAGTATTTCCTCCTTGTTTTATTCTCTGGACATATGAACTAGACTTGGAAAACCAATTAGCCTACTTTAAAAATGTTCTGTTGTATTGTCAGCACATGCAGAGGTTTGCTCATACAATGCACAGGTAGCAGTTTCTCCTCCTGAAGTTGGAGCCATATCTGGAGGAATAGAACATCAGTTGTGAGAGCCTGGGGAAGAGTTGGAGTACCTGTGACTACTGAGGGCTTGTTTTGTTTTTTTTAACAGTTGTGTCAGTGAGAATGAATAACATGGATGTGAGAATGAGACTTAAAAATACGTAGAAAAGCTAATGTAGCTCTGGTGTTTTCATTCGGCCTGATATTTGCATAAAGTACGCATTGTATGACCTTTTAAGGTCATGTGAAAGTATGACCTCTTGTTTTTACTTGCTTAATTTGTTTATAAGTAAGCAGTTGAAGGATCGCAGCCTCAATTTTTATTTCTTTATGTACCTTATTTTTCCTCAGATCGTGGCTTTGTTTAGTAAAGGATTTAATAGACTATAAAATTTGGAGTTACACACAGTGAATCCTATTTGTGTTACATACTGCTGGTGATGAAGGCTCTGTGCGATCTCTACATTTCTACTTAAAAATTCCACCAGTAGCTTACTAAGCTAACACAAGCCTTTTCACACCTTAATTACACAGTGTAATATTCTAAAACTTTCAGTACTTTGAAAAGACTTGTCTTTCACACTGGAAATAATAGAGCAGCTTAGATGGACCTCAGTCAACTCTGCCTTTTTCTCTTGAAATATTCATGGAGCTGTCCTTGCAGATCTGTGGTGGTATCAGTTGGAAACCCAGCAGTGAAGAAACTGATGCTCGATCGAGTTGTTTTCACTACACTCAGCAGCATAATCTTCTTGCAGATACCATTATCTTTCCCAACAGAATGTTCATTCCTTTCTGTGCTATTGTGCTGTTTGACAACTTAAACTGCTTCTTTGTGAATGTTTCAGCTCAATGACATGCTAACCCTTTCATGGGGATTCAAAATACTTATAATTTTTCTGGATAGTCAGAGAAGTGTCTAAGATCCTACTCATTCCTAGGTGTTAGAAATGTTGTCTGTTAGATTTTCTCCTTTGTGCAAAAAACCACACTGAGTAAGCTGTTGCTATTGCACATACACCAAAAAAAAAGCCTTGAAATGTGCCTTGTTTGAAAACTGACAGTCTCATTTTCAGTAGACTTCCATTCATGTAAATGTCTTTCGCAATTAAAGTTTTCAGTTGCAAGGAATATTTCTGTATTGGTGCCACTCGCATGGCGATCTAAGAAATCTGCTTCTGTAAAGCAAATAATTTGGATTTTTCAAATCAAAGAGTCCTGTCTTGGGAGAATGACAGGGAAGGGCAAATCCTCTCTTCGCTTTAGTATGTTTGGATGTAGGGTGAAGGAAATGTGAAACCTCAAGTTCATATGTCTATTGAAAAGTGATGGAAAATAGATTTTGTTCTTTGGAGTATTAGGTGTCCCTCCCGTATTGTGTTTTTAATATGAGGTAATGTCTGTAGGTGGGATAAATGATGAATAATGTAAGCCTGCTCAGTGAAAAACAAGCAAGCAAGTACGTTTGCAGTAATGGAAAGAAGACCCATGGTTGTTTTCCTTGTGCAGCTGTATTTCCTCTGCCAGGCTGTGAGAGAACCTGTCACAGAGGAGTGCACCCCTGGGCAATTCTAATCTACTTTTTGCTTTGTGTGAAGTTAGAAGGGTTTGTATGTGATGGAGAGCATACTGCTCTGTCAGGAAGTCTCTGAGAACTGTTGACCCTAGGTAATCTAGTTCTAATACTTTCTAATCTAGCATCTTTTTGTCCTAATTTAGAACACATTCCCAGATAGCATGTTTGAGAGTAACATCCACAAATAGATTTCTCACTGAGTTGAACACTGTTTTAAAAGGAATTTAAGAGATTGTAAGAATGAAAATGTCTCAGTTATGTGTTACTTACGACATCTGTCTTTACACGCTGTGTAGCTGTGTGCTGTCTGTTGGACACCAATGCTGCATTCCACAGAGTCAGATTTTAACCTGATGGACTGTCCCAGCCAGTTGTTTGCCCACATGACTTTAATATGTGCTTGTTCTTACAACATTTTCCCCACTATCTGTTTACAGATTTAAGTACAGGCAGCGTCTTCATCTGCAACTGTTAAAGCACAACAGTAGATTTTGAGTAGAAACATTCTTTTGCTTATAATAATTTTTAGCATAACCTGGTCTTTTATGTTTGGGAAGTAATGCTATTCTTGTTTAAAAAGTTTAATGAACCAAAAGAGCATTTAGATTCATATTTTCCAAAAGCTCCTCTGATTCCACAGCTAAGCCAAAATGGAATAGGGAGAAGTGAAGCAGCACAACTACTGAAAATATTTGTTTGCTTCTTTATATAGTTTAACGGCATTGAAAATGAAAGTGCTTATATGCAAGATCTGTTTAAATTTCACATTTGTGCCACCTAACTTGGTGTTCCTGTATTGTCAGTGATGAGAGGAAGAGCAGCACCATCAAAGAGGTTTGAGTATTGCACAGGCTGGATTGTCTGGGGGTACCTGGTGTTTAATGCCAGCCTGAGGAGCGCAGGTGAACAGGAAGAATGAGCTGCCTGAGATTCCTGGTGACAGTCTCCTGAGTTCTGTTACTTTAATTCATTATACATACAACACTTTGTACTAGAAGGTGTCCAGCAAATTCAGTGTTTGAAACCTCAGTAATGTACGGTGGTATTGATTAATTTCAAATGTTGGGTAATGAGAAATAAGGCTTAGATATGTTTATCTTACTGGAACTGGAGAACATTGTTTTCTTCAACTCATACATGTCCAAGAAAAAATACTCTGAAACTCCTGCTTTGGGTAATGGATCTTCTGGCTGTAACAGCATTAAGTTCAAAATCGAAAACATTGATTTCTTGGAGGCTTTATGAAGTAAACATTTTCTTGCTGTATTTTGTTTGCTGGTAACTATTTCCAAAAATAAAAGTAAGCTTATTAAACCAATTTAAGACCATATTGACTTCAGCCTGGACAGAGACTCTCTCTCTAGAGTGGATTTGGGTTGTAGAAATGCTGTTCTAACAGACAGGCTCTCCTCATTTACACCCACCGTTCTAGAAATAGGTTCTCAGGTGCAGAAAGACTGGGAATCTGCTTTCCATTGTTCATGAGCCAGAGAAAAGGCAAAGGGATAATGGAAGGGGACAGCTTTTGCTCCTGGAAGCCAACATTGTGCTGTAATAAGAAGTCTAAATCTGGCCCTTACTGTGGTATTTTTGGCATCTGCTTGAGGAATTCCCTAGCAGTAAGAGTTAAATGTTCTTGGAAAGATCAGATGCTAGCAGCTAATGACTTGAATCCATCTCCTTGCCATTGCAAGGCTTTTACTGTAGGGTATTTCAGCAATGTTTCAATTTCTGTCATGGAGATCTTGATTGTGCCATTTCTGATTATTGTGTTTTCTGTGTGCTTTAAGGAGGTGGTTTGCTTAACTCAGCTTTTCTTCAGAATAATCCACAGCTGAGAGGTTATTCACTGCTTTGCTCCCTCTCGAGTTGAAGGAAGCATTCTGCTCTACGAGGGGTTTCTTTTGAATTTACATGCCTCAAGTATTTCTTTAGAGATATTCTTTGTGGCCTCTTGGTTTTTCTGGTCTTATGTAAGAGCCAAACACGCTGTTTCAAGTTTTGCCTTAGAAGATACACAGAGAAGGAACTATTTATACCTGCTTTTGTGCAGCATAATTACATTGTTCTCTTTGCTGCCTAGGCTTTGTTAAACTGTTGCTATTACTCTACAAAAAGGTAGTGAATAAGGATGTGATCTGTGTATGAGGAAAGAACATACTGTTCCCTGTTTACTGCAAACAAATAATAAGATATCCTGGTTTAGTTGTAAATGTTTTGAAAACCTAGTTAGTGATCATAAAAGAAGGGTATGTATTTTCTCTTTCCTGTTCCTTGCCTATCAAAACTTAACTGCTACTCTTACTTTTTCTAGCATTACTGATTTCTGTTTTCTCTCTTCTTTTAATGTTTTAAATTAACTTGAATTGCTTATGACTTGAGAAACAAGGTTTGGATCTTGAATCTTAATATATTAATCAGCGTGGTTTTTCTTTAGAGTACAATGCCAGTATGTACTTGTGAGTGTATTGGTGAATTGCATTTATAGTATGACTTAAAGAGTAGTCTCCTGTTTGTGATACTGAAACTTGTTTGAGAAATTCCTTGATAATGAACATTAGAATGTGAGTATAAAGAAACTCATGGATGCAAGAACTAGTATTTCCAGTTTAAAAAAACGCAACAAGCAAATAGGTAAAAGACAGAAATGCAGAAAATGGCATCTGAGAGAAAATACAAATTTTTTTTTTCCTAGAAAATGTTGGTACAACTGCATGCCATAAGCAATTGATGGAAATCTGTCTTCAGTCTAATGCTGAACTGTTGAGATCTGCAGAAGTTACTGATAGTTGTCACATAAATCTGTGTTTGTGAGTGAAGCAATCCACTAAACATAGACACTTCAACTGAGTCAGATTCTTCACCTCAAGGTGTAAGGTCTGATGCCAGAAACCTGGGTTGTTCCTTATTACAAATCACAGAAGTTAGACATATTATTCTCTGTTACACAAGTAAAAACTGTTACAAATTCCTTCAAATCACAGTCCTTATTATTTAGTGTGCTGAAAAATTGGTGGTTTCTTTTTGTTTAAGAAAGACATTTTTAAGGAATGTATAAGTGAACAGAGGATGTTGGTTTTATACTTGACTTTTAAATTTGGTAGCCAATTCCCTCAAAAATAAGATTATAAATAATTTGTATTACTGGTCATAGAACTTGTTCAAATTCTACTTTGGGTTAAGTCACGTTGTAAACATCGCTTGAAATACCAGGTTTACAAAATAATGTAGCTGAGTGTCTGGACCAAGAATATGTCTGAGTTGGGTAAAAGGACTACAAAAGATGAAACCACGGTTCCAGCTCTATTTGAGACGCCAGACAAAGCAGGGATTAACTAAGTGAAATAAGAAACAAAGCAGTTGTTCTGTCAGACCTGTGGGTTTTCACCACAGGTTTCAATGGACAATAACTAATTTGGTTTATAGTTGGCAGATAGAACACTTTTGGAAGTCATGAAAGGGGACCATGATGAAATTCTTTCTGAAGAAAACTACATTAAGACTATAAAATTCCCATGCTGTTTTATGTTGTGAGGAGAATTGGGATTATGCCCAGTTTAAAAATTAATTATTAATTAGTCAAGAGGAGCGGGAATACTAGTATGACTTTTTTCCTTTTCTTAGAGTTTGAGTATGTTTGAGTTCTGTAAACAACAACTAAATTGTGTCAACATAACCTTACACTCATTTATAATGCAGATTCATACATTTTGGAGCTCTTCATGTTTGGTGTTTAAAATGCAGCAGTAACATAACTGGAAATACTTGACATTTAAAAAATAATTATACAAAAAGGTCTATAGAATTGGTTATGTGATGAGTTCTTACAGGTTAAACTGATTAAACACTTAGTAGACTATCAAACCTGTGATCAAATTTTTAAATGCACAGTTAATGTTCCTTGCAGATCCTGTTTTGGCAACTGTTATTGAAACCTATCTGGAGCATTGTGCTGCTGGACTGCTGCTGTGTAAATGATCCCTGTGATATTTAAAAAGTTATTTGAAATGAAGAATTGAAGGAAGTTGCTTCTGCTCTGTGTCAGAAATTGCAGGAGAGAAAATTTTTAAATGGTCAGACATCTTTCTACATGTTTAGTTGGGCTTTGGCAGTTTGCTTCAGCTCCCATGCAGTTATCTTTTCTTTGTGCTTATCCTTGTTATTCTCATTCCTTGTTTCTTTTTTTTTGTCTTAACTGGAAAGAAAAGGAGTCTTGTGGGTAAATTCCCTGTGGTTGTGATGCCTGCTCCTCTCACATTATTCAATTTGTTCTCTGAAACTGCGTATTTGGGTTATTTTAGATCATCCTTGCCTCTGAGGATGTTCTCAACTCTATTATGATTTATTTTTGGCTGAAGTTAGAACACTCATACAGTAAATGGTCAACAAAAAAAATGGGTAGAATTGCTATGATGGATAGTATATGGATCTATGGCCAGTGTAGGTTAAGAATTAATTTTTTTTGGCATTTCTTGCCAAAATGAGAGCCATTGATGTAAGGTGGTGTAGTTCCTAATGAAGAGCTGAATGTGATATTTCAAATAACTCGAATGAAAACCAACTTACACAAGCTAATAAATCTGAAAAGACTTAAAACACATGTTTTTTGGTGAACCATACAGACAAATTTTTCTTTTAATGGGAAAGTTCAGAAGTTTAGAGTGAGTGAAGCTCTTCTCTCAAATACCTTGTCAAGCAGCTGGTGCTGAGTAAGCCTATGTGGGAGCTTGTTGACAACTTAGGCTTTATTCTAAACAAAATTCCTTTGCAGTTCTCTTCAGTTTGCATGTTATGTTACAAATTACTTCAATGTTTCATCTGATAAGCATGATGTACTTTTGTAACTGCAAACTACCCTTTTAAAAAGAAATTGTGGGTATGTTAGTCACCTCAAGGATGCCGAGTTTCCTGGCAAATATCCAGGGTTGTTTGGCTGAAGTGCTTGATATGTTGTGTTTGAGAAGAACTGCAGAGCTTCATTTGTTGCTGTTTTACCCTTTGTGTGCTGCTCTTAAGATGCTTGTGCAAAGTGCTAAAGGCACTGGACATAAGGATAATGTTTTATCTGTGTTTCATAACTAGTGTTGTAAAGTCTGCACTTACTGTGGTGGTTAGAAGTTCAAATATTTTCTAATATGTATAGGTCATTTCCACTCTTTTTCTGTAGGTAAGGCTTAGTGTTACCATTCATTCATGACAAGTGTCAAGTGCAATGGAAAGAGCTTGGTCTGAGCTCTTCTTTTAAGGGTTTTAAGGTAAGAACTAGTTCAGTGATGTGTACATCTGTGAATCTATACATACTAGTAATTATTGTTTCAATAATTGTGCACAACATTGAAGAAGTCAAGATCATTCTTTAGGGAAGAAAATTTTCCATCCATACCTGGCTTGTTCCAGTAGTGGTTTGCAAAGTTAAGACAGAGAGAGTCCTTCATCTGTTTCTATCTAGGCCATGGGAATACTTTCTTCTTTTTTCTCTTCCCCCTGTGATTTAGTGATGTGTGTTTAAATATTTTATGAATAATCGTGCTCAGCTCTCCTTTTGAGAATAAGTCTTGACAAAGTTTGTTTGGCTCTGGGCTTTACTGGTGGCATCATGATGGCACTGGTTCCTAAGACAGAAGCAGGCTGGTGGCAGCAGCTGTGGAGGCAGTGTGTTGGCTTTCAGTGGGTAGGAAATCCAGAGAACAGGGCAACCGAACAGAAACCCATGGACTGGTAAAAAGAGACTTAAACAGCAGCGCAGCAGATCATAGCTAGTGGTTTTAATAGCAGTTCCTTCCTCCACTCCTTCACAATTTCAGAGCTTATGGAAACACTTCAAAGTCTTTGCTGGTGAAGATCCCTTATGTGTATGGCTGTTGTAGCGTAGCCCATGGAGTGGCTTAATTCCTGTCACATAGCTGAGGATGCAAAGGAGTGTGGCAAAAGATGGACCATGGTCACTGGCAGTTTTGTGACCTGCTGGTGATGGGAGGTAGAGAACTGATGAGTTAAAACTGAGTTTAGTTGTGTCACTGTGTTGCACAACAACTCAAGACAATCATTTCAGCACTGTCTGCTGACAATTTGATCATGTAGTTGTTTATAAGAGATTTGAACTGTCCCAGTAGATTCTTTGTGATGTGTAAAACTAATGGGTTTGGGGAATGTTTCTTTCTGATATTTAATACGGATATTGACCTATATACACACTTAGAAAATGAGTCATGAAACTGTAAAAATGAAATATATAGGATTACAAAACCTAGCCAAGTTCTAATATAGCTCTGTTTTTCCCTCTTACAGAAATACATTAATGTTGAAGCGGAACCAAACAATGGAACCAGACATTATTCGAATGTACTCCTCATCCCCTCCACCACTCGACAATGGAGCCGATGACGATGATGAAGATGAGTTTGGAGGATTTTCTGGTGTGAGCACTGCTGGCGTAGCTTTTGCTGATTTTGATACTCCGGACTACAGTCATCCAAAGGAAGAGTTTATACCCACAAATCATTTCATCCCACTCCATGATTATTCTGACAATGTAGCTAGCATTGCAACTTTCACATCTGTTAAAAATGGTAAAGATAAAGACTGCATTGCAGAGCTTCCTACTCATACTAAGGAACTTTCTGATATGTCAGCTACTAGTACTATCAAAGAAAAATCTAAGTTTAGAACTTCAGGTACTGCTTTAGAAGATGTAAACAGAAGGGGGGAACAAAGAGACAACACTGGAAAATCAGAGGGTTTTTCTTCTCGTGCGGTTAGAACTGGTATAACAGTTGAGAGCCAGGATGAGCAAACAGATGCTTGTAATGGAGAGAAACCTCCTTGTCTAGAGATTCTAACAAACGGATTTGCAGCATCAGACTCTGTAAATCCTCAGGGAACAGAAGATCTAGACAGTATTGGTGACTCAAAGGGACTGAAAACTGTTAGCACCCATAGTACTGAGCAAAATTTGAACTCAATGCCTAGCTCAGGTGAAGATTTTGCAGATTTTGCTACCTTCTCAAACAAAACCCCAATCCATTTAGAGGGAACAGGGCCTACAATATGCAGTGTTCTTAATGAAAGAGACTCACGGAGCATTCAGGAGAACAACAGAATAAACAGAGTAACTCACGGTGAAGAAGAGGTTTGCATTTCAGAAATTAGTTGTGAACAGGGTCCCTCAGCACTGGAAGATAATGAATTTGCAATTTCTGGTACATCTCAAACAACTGGAAATTCAATGTGCACTACAGAAAATGGAGAGCACAGTGGGAGGAGAAGACAACATCACTTAGAGAATGGCAAAGATTTTAGTAGGCCTGAGGATTCTTCAAAAGCAGCAGGCATCAAGGTTGATAAGATCCAAAGCCTAAGCTGTGATCCTGCAGGAGAAAAACTGGGTGGTTCTGAAGATCTCAAGAGCAGTGGAAGTAGCACTGAAGTTTTAGCTTGCAGTGACAAACAGGATGATGCGTTTGGTGATTTTGGTTCAGTCAGCAGTGCGTCTCCCACCTTCAGGAATGCTCAAGAATCAATAAACTCTCTAGATTCAGAAAGAACTTCTGAACAGCCCTCACATATTAGTGAACCTAACGAGGAGTTTGGTGAATTCAGGGACACGAGTACTGTTTCTCAGCAGGCAGCAAGTTTGGACCAAGCTGGACTAAATCAGGCTGCTGACACTTTAGAATGTGATACTACCAGTAAATTCCAGCATACTACTGAGGTAGAAAATGGTGATGATACTGAATTTGGAGACTTTGATTCAGTGCCAAAACCTCAAGATGAGAGTGTTGCTTTCCAGGACTCGGATGACTTTGCGGACTTCAGTTCAGCAGGTTGTAACCAGGCTACAGACTGGAATGCTTTTGAAGATGAAGAAAAAGACAGCTGTTCTTGGGCTGCCTTTGGAGATGAGCAGGCTGGTGAATCTCATCACAGAAAAGAGACATGGCAGTCACATAGGACAGATGCATCTGCCAGGAGTGATGGCTCAGTGTTACACAAGACTGACAGTGTTGCTTTAGCATCTTTCCAAGGGACTATCAGTAAGCAATCCCAAGAGCTATCACCTTCAGTTCAGGTAAGGGTTTGCTCGGTTTCCCTCAGTCTTGTTCTTGCTCTTATACATACAGTTCTTCCTGGTTCCTGCTTCTGCATACAACAAATATTTGAATAGTCCTTGTTTGCCTTTTAGGAGAGATTTAATGTGCTATGGGAGACGTGCTGATATGGAACATTATGCTGTGCTTGGATCTTGCACATCTTTGCAGCACTGTTACTTCCTGCAGACAAACAAGCAGGGTGTGCTGGAACTTGTAGGAATTTGTTTTGGTGATTAGATGTGATCGTTTACATAAATTGATCAAAGGAATAAGCCAACGTGAACATTTCAGAGCCTGTGATAGTTTTTCCTTTTGCTTCATTGTTTACTGCCTTTTGGGGAGGTACTCTCTTGCCTTTTTGTAAAATAGTGGTGTGACTGGAAGCTGGGATTAATGGTTCCCAAAATTTTCCATCACCATTCTCTATCATGTTTTCAAAATCTGATTAAAAATGATGACTTGATTTGTAAATAGCTGAACTAATTCACTTGGAGCAGACAGCATGATAAAAAACAAGCTGTTTCTATGTTGGGTATTCAAACTCCTGGGAAGTTAACCCTTTAAAAGTGTTAGGCATTCATTGTGGGCAGTTGCACATTATAGCAACATCACAAATAGAAGACTGGTGATTTGTTAAAGCTGCTTCTATTTCTAATTAGAAGTTTCCAGGAGGGGGAATTAAATAGGTTTATTTCCTATCTTCCCTCCTATGTTTTCTGCTTTAGTTGCTTAGTATTTATTAATTCCTAATCAGTTACTTCCTAAGTCTTTTTAACAGTCATTTTAAGATCTGTGGTTATCCTCACATAGACTTTTTAAAAATAACCATTTAATATTACTTTTACAAAATTCAGAACAATGATTTCAATTTAGAATTTTTTTCAAAGCTTCTTTTTATTCACGTTGTTCCATATGAATAGTTTAGAGTATGCTCTGTCTTTCTGAGATGTACAGCAACACCAGCAGTAAAGGGTGTTAGTGGTAATACATGTCTGAAAGGTTTGGATCTTCTGTAGCAATAAAAGGAAATGAGGTAAGTCCTTTCTTTCAGGACCTTGCTCAGTGACAGCCCTGCCTCTTCCCATTTCCTTCCAGTGACAGGTGAAATGGCTTTTCAGAAGGTTGTGCCAGCTGGAGCTCTGCCAGCATCAGCAAATGGAATGGAGCTTTTGGGACTTAGCACTGATTTCTTGTCACGTTAAAAGCTGTGAGCCTCAGGTCCTTACTCTTCCTACTTGCTGTTCCGTGCAGTGACTAACACTCTGAACCTCAAAGAGATTTCACAAGCCAAAAAAAAGGCTCCCAAGTGAACCTGCAGGCAGATTTTTGTGTCTTTGCAAAACCTTGCTTATCACCTGAATGTGTTGGTCCGTTTCTTAAGTTCAAAGTATGAATCTATTGTTGCCTATTCACCCATAAAATTTGAGAGTCCTAAGGTCATTAGTGCAATTAATTTCAGTTGTTTTTCTTGCTGCTTGTAAGTGTCCAGAATCTGAGAAAGAAAGGGAGGGGGGTAAATCATCCCTTTTTTCCTAGTAATTAATTAATATTAAGGGATAGTTTGCAGGTTTCAAACATTTTTTTTCACTTAAAGCTTTCTGTAATTTTATGCTAGGTTTTCAATAGAAAACACTTCTGAATGTAGGTGTTTAGAAAAACAGAACTTTCAGAGGCTCTGTAATTAATTTTTCCCTCCCTAAGTCTGCCTTAACAAAAGAAAAAAGTCAAATTAAATTGAAAATTCTTTACTTAAAGTCTGCCATGAAGTCATACAGTAGTTTGATTAGATCGTAAAGCAAATTTTAAGACTTCAATGTTTTTTCATTCCTTCTCTTTATGCTGCAGTCAGTTGTGATTGTTTGGATCTAAAGTGATGTTCTCCTTCCTCTGCCAGTGAGGAAGTACAGCTGAGAGAATGTTTTACTCAAGTAAACTGGAGAAGAAGAAGTTGAGCTGGACATGTTTTCTGTGTTGCAATAGTTTCCTTAGCCTCAAAATGTCAATTGCTACATTTTTTTCAGTTAACTCTTAAAACAGTTATTTTGTAAGTGCATTGAGCTTTGGAAGGCTCTATTATTTTTTTATTAAAAATATATTTTTATTTTTAAATTTAAAAAATACTTGTTTTAAGATTAAATATTAATTCTGTTTATAATCCATTGACCCACAGTTTGCTATATTGCTGTTAGAAACAGAGATTAACTACTGAGTCAAGATGAGCCAGTAGACAGTCCCACAACTCTGAGTGCAGAATCTTAGTAAAATTAAACTCAGATTTTGATCAGCTTCCTTGCTGTCATTTAAGAGGGTGTCACTGAGGTCAAAACACAAAATATAGCATTTTAAAGTAGTTGCCAATCTTCTGTTTGCCATGTATTAAACTTAGTTCTGCAGCTGTTTGATGCAAAAGCAGAAATGCTGGCAGGCAAGATAAATCTGATGAGAGGGAGGAGAACAAAGTTTTTTATTATCCAGCGTAAAGAAGGATAAGGGAGGGAGGGGATCACTTGCATCAATGTGTTGCTGGCAGATCTAAAAAGCACTTGCTGTAGCAACCCAAAGGGAGCAGGCTGTTTTCAAGGGAGAAGAAATACTGCATGTGTTAGACACTTGAGATAGATGTGAAAATTGAGATCTCAGCTTAGGCTAAAGGTGAACTGGGATCATTTACAAGATACTGAATACACTTGATCAGTGATGGTGAGGATAGGAGAGTCACTGCAATGTGGTAGTGAGATAATCCTGAATGGTTTATAAACAGAATGATCCTAATGGAATTCTTTGCAAAAGCAGAAAATTGAAAAGGATACTTAGCAGCATTGCTGTCTAAATGTGAAAATTATATATACAGCAATTTTCATCCATCAGAATGCAGCATGAAAGCAGAGTTATTTATCAGTAGCTCAGGTTTCCATTGAAAAGGTCTCTATTTTCCTTTCTGTTTCTTAGTTTGTATATTCTGGGTGTGGAGATGGCAGTAAAATTTTGAGCTTTCTGAATGCAATCTTGATTGTATGATGTATGTTTGGCAAACTGTTTAAGATTGTGGATTTGGTATAATCTTTAATTAAAAATAGGCTTTGCTTCAATTCAACTATTTAATCCAGTTTTTATAATAGAATATAAAGGATGAAACTAAGGGGAGGGGAGTTCACATGTATGACTTTATATAGTGACATGTAATGGCAAAAAGATCATGGTCTTCCTTGCCATTGGTCTCAGGCTCTCTGAATTCTGCACACAATTTGCAGTGCAGGATTTGTAACATGCTGACCTTTTCTATTCAGTGGTTCTGGGTGGAGGGGAGGGGAGAGGAGAAAGGGCATGGTGTGTGGTATACACAGACCACTCCATGAACCCCTGTTAATACTACATATACCTTAATCCATTTCATTTCTGTCTTCAGCTGAAAAGATGTAAAGCTTGGTTTCAGTATGGCTGCAGTTTGCATTAGAGATGTGCCTTTGTCTTCATTAACAGATGTAGAGTGTAGTTGTGGGTGAGCTGATTGATCCAACAAGTCTCGAGCAAACCTGCACATGCATCAGTCCCTTCTGTGCTATCACATTGCACGCTACCAAGTTTTGTTTATGATGAATATAAGGCTTGTGGCACAGCTTTTGCCATGAGATAGTGCTAAACATTAGTCAGCTGAGGGGGTTACTCTGCTGCATTAAGAATATATATATATAGGATTCAGCAGTGAAGCACAAGAGCAGTAATAATCCATGGTAATCGTGTGGGTGGGGAATATGGCTGTGGCTGCCTGTGTGCAAGGAGCATGGGCATCTCCAGAGGAAGAGGAGCTAAAGAAGGGCTTGGTTGGAAGGCCAAATCTTACCTGATTTAGCTGAGAGTTAACAAATCCTGGGAAGGGATGAAGGAAAATGTGAACAGTCCTCCAAGTGTGTTTTAAGGTTCTTCAGTTATTAGAGAGCCTGTGCTCACAGGCTCTGCCTCGTCAGATTAATCAGTGTGGGCGATGCACAGTTACTAAGCCACGAATATGCACCAAGACAAAGGAAAACCTGGATCACTGTCATTTGGAGTGTACTTTGTCTTGGGCAATGATCATCCTTTTGGAAAAAAAGTAATTATGACCATAAAGACTTCAGCCTCCTAGTTCACTAAGGTAAATTAGAATAGTATTGGCTAAATTATGTTCAGGCAGTTGGGTAACAATTTGCAGTGTAAATATATCTTTCTGGAAAGGTTTGGGGGTTGTAAGTCCATAGCACAGTTCTTAAGTATTTGCAACTGAATAACTGTGAAAATCAGACTATTAAAAGTAGTCCATAATTGCTGTTTTTCAGAACAGACTGGCCATGGGAAATCTTACGAAAGTAGTTCGAGAGGAAGTTGTTTTAGCATTTGTGTTTGTATATCACAGGACAAAATTACTTCCCATTTTGTACACATAAGTGTCATCTGCTCTACTTTGTCTCAGAGCCTAACTGAAAAGTTAGTTCAACACCAGTAGATAATAACAACGTGACAAACTGAAATGGTCACTGAGTTTCAGGTAGTCACAACAAATAACTGTTAAACTGTATTTTGCCTGCATGGAAGATGCAATGCTTGATGCATTCTTCAGCTGAGGGAGACTAAATGGTGAAGCTTCCAGCAAAAAGGAGAGACAGCTTCACATTTCTACCCTGAACTTCCCTGCAGTTTATGACTCTCTCAGATCAAGCAGTAAAAAGAGCAGACAGTCTTAACCTTTTTTTTTCTTAAGCCACTACGTTTTCAGATTTGCTTTGCAGCTGAGCTCAAAATTTTATAATTACTTTTTAAAAATGGGTTTGGGATATTTAGGACTAACATTGCCTTCCTTAATTCTTTAAATTATTGTTAAAAAAATCGGATTCCTTATTTTATGTTGATGAAGGCTTTTAGGCCTTGTGGCATCCTCTTCCTGGCTTGCATATCTCAGTTTAGGACAAGTGTTTTCATGATAAATTTCCTGTGTAAATAAAAATGCATCTTTCAATTCAATTTTTTACATCTAAGAAATTTATGGCACTAGCTTATATTTACCTGCTTTTCAAGTGGGGATGGAGACAAACTATCACACTCAAAACACAAGAAGTTAAACTACTGTTCCTTGTAAGCTTTGCTTGTCTTCTTTACTCAGGAGTTTTTCTGCCTGGAGCTGTTCTCCCATTGGTTCTGAGGAGGTTTTGCCTGTGCTTCAGGCAAAGAAACAAATTGTTGATGTGTGAAAAGGAAATGGATTCATAATTTGAACAGTCCAGAAACTGTTTTAAAGAAAAAGCTGTCTCCATTTGACTAAGAACTTAGTGATTTGTTTGCCTGTGTGCTTTTAGTTAACTGTTTAGCTTTGTTTAATGCTTGAGTCCAGAAAATTTTGAGACCCACAGAAGTTGATTGGTGTGTTCCCAATTGAGACCCACCAAGTTGATTGGTGTGAGTTGCATCCACTGGTTCTTCAGCTCCCTTGTGTTATCTGTGTGGTCATGTAGTTCAACTCTTAAAAAATCCCCAAACCCACCCCCCGCAAAAAAATACCCCAAGAACACCAATAAAAGCAGCTAAACAGAAACCCCAAATACACCCATCCCATGCATGTACATGGTGAAGGTAGAAGAGTATATGGCGACTTAGCTCTTCACAGGCAAATGTTTTGCTGGAAAATGCAGTTTGGTTGTTAAAAAACCCAGCAAAGAGAGTTTCTCCTTTAACCTCTACTTTATTTTATAAAAATAGTCATAAAAAGCTGTGCTAGGCACTCTACAGAACAGTGAGCTCATGATTTAAGTTAAATAAAATCTCAGTGGTTAATCATTTTCTTTTCTTGGCCCCTAAGCTTTGTTCTGTCATTTTTTGAGAACTTTCATTCAGCTTCTGAGTTCGAACCAGAAGTCAATTGTGTCCATATGGACTTTATTCTTTTCCTAAATTATATGTTTAGCATCTTGGATCTTTCATAGGCTCATTTCCATCTTCTTTAATATGCTTTTTCTTTTATTACATTTCACATAAACTTGAATATCTAAACATGCTCAACAATTTAACTATTACATTGGTTTTATTTATTCTTAGGTTTTCCAGTTTTGTGTTTGGTAGATGCAAACAGCCCAGAGTTTGTGTTGCTTCCTCTGTGGCCTCTTTTCCAACAGCAGGATAAGGAGGGCTGAAGGCATGCTATGTTTTTGACTCTCACCTTCTTGAAGCACCTCTGGAGGCTGCCAGAGGAGAGATGCTGGGGGGATGTAAGAGATTTCCTAAGGGAAAAAAAGGGCTTGTGTTGAAAAATGGGACTGTGCCTTCCAGTGGAAAGGGGAGAGGGTGGAAGGACAAAGTGCCACTCCACTCTTTGAAGGGGAGTTCACCTGGATGAGCTCTTGTGTCTGCTCCAAAGCTCATGTGTGATCTGTGATCTCATGTGGAACCATGGAGAGAGTTCTGCAAAACTGTTTTTTTTTCCCCATTCTTGCTCACAGAGTTCCCCCAGAACTTCACCCAGAGAAGCATTAAGCAGTGATATGGTGAAAACTGCCATTTGTGTCCCCCGTGTCCACTGCTTCTGTAGTGGGGCTCAAGTGTGTTGTCTTTGTGGCAAGTTTTACTATCTCCTCTTCATAGCTCTGAAGAAAGGCAGGGACCTGTCGCTGTTGGGTTTGTATGGGGACATCTGGGGAGGATTTGGTGTGCTGGGTGGTCAGTAAAGAATTGCAGTGTTGAAGGAGTTCATTGATTCTCTGGCCTTTTGGTGGAGAAGAAGGAAAAAAACAAATTGTGTAAACCAAGTACATTAGGCTTCCCTGAGGGATGGATGTTGCCCCCTGTTTAATTGCCAAGGAGGTAAAGTCTAATCCTGTGGTTATGCTTATTTGAAAGTCTGTTACATCTGTGGTATTTTGTTTGGTTCTGGTGGTGGTTACCACATATCTTAAGTGTCTACCAAAAACTTCTGTGCATTCACAGAAATTACAGGGCTTTGAATTTATCAGTGTTTGGAGAATCACAATTAATGTTTAGTGGCAGCTGTAGCCTTTTCACATCCTATGTTAGTGCCTTCAAGAATATTCTTCTCAAATGGCTTCTGGAGAACACT
>VZRF01011825.1:4489-165395 GCA_013396875.1 Vireo altiloquus
CTGCAGAGTTTAACTGGGCACTGCAGGGTTGGGAAACAGAGAAAAGTTAAAACCTAAGGCATCAATACAAACATGAGGAATGCCTGCTACTGGCCCATAGACCAAAACTCTTCAGTTTTCTGATATTTACTTTCAAGAATGTGGCAAAACTCGCATCTAATACTTCCTCCTTATTTCCAGTCTGTTTTTTTGTCCGGGTAATCCTCACATGGAGGCACCAAAATNGCCTTGTACCTTGTAGTTTATGAGAGAAGATATCTAGAAGCAGCTGTAAAATAGTCATAAAATAAAATTGGAATTTATATCAAAATCACTCTTAATACCTTGGGGCTTTTCTATCTCTGCATAGTTTACCCTGGGAGATTTAGTGGTGGAGTTTTATGTTAACGGGCTGAAAGTTATAGTGGAGTTGTCAGTAATGCTACCTCTTTTTGGTGTGTCTGCCTATATATCAGTCTATTTATTTTTAAATAGCAAGATAGTAACCCCCAGAAGGTGCAATATGAAAATGCTATTGGCAACAGCTGAGCAGTTATAGACCTGTTAAACCATCCTTAATGAAAATGCTACTGAATGCAAGCATTTTTAGGTTTTGTTGTTGTTTGTGGAGTTTTGTTTGGTTTTGGGATTTTCTTATAATAAGGTGTTTTGTATTTTTTTTAAATGGGGGCCACAAGAAGCAGGATGAACTTGCACACCACCCTTCCCAACTTCCCCTGTCAAGAGATATTTCTTTAAAAGAAAAAACAACTAAATAAAGCAGCATGAGAAACTGCAATAAAATTCATATATGTTGTGAATGAATTATGAAGTTTTTCCTGTATGATGGTGTCTGGGGCAGTAGTGAAAAGCAGTTACTGTAAAGGCATTTGAAAAAGATAATGTTGACCTGAAGTCCTCTTCTAAGATAAGGAAGATATGTATGTGTATATGTATGTGATAAGAGAAGTGCAAGGAACAGGCTTATCAAAGTTGAAGGACTCACATAAAAAAACCCAGAAGATTTATGGTAAATGCAAGCATCTTACTCTAGGTCCTGCCTCGTGAGGAATAATAGCCTTAATGTGTTACAGCTGGGGAATAAAAAAAAAACATTTCCACACAAAATGTAAGGTTTGTTTGACACCAGAACTAACAGATGCTTACTTTCACATTCAGATATGATGCTTCCTGGTGCCTGCTGAAGTTTCACAAGGAAAGTTTGCACAGCTTTACTATCTTGTCAGCTGTGTCTCAAGTCTAGCCTCTGTATTTATCAAGCTCAGCTTTTATCTTTTGTCTGTAAGCTTGTAAAAATATGTCATTACAGAACTCAATTAAGATTCCTGTTCCCAGATGCTCCAATATTCCAGCCCAGAAATCTGTACAGTTAACTTTCGGTTAAGGAGATTCTCAGGAATAAAATGAATTTGAACTGGCACAGCCAAAGTACAGCCTGAAATTATTTCTTATTTGTAAAACAAAACGATGTGCAAATGTTGAATGTATTTCCATTTCTTTGATTACTACTTTGTATAGTGATGTATAACACAGATCAGTGGAGAAGACTGAAACGAAGTAAGGAACAAAAGAAAATAAAGGACAATCACCCACAGTTGTTTACAGTATGATTACAAAGGGAATTGTCAGGCTTCTTCTTTTGATTACAAAGGTAAGATGAAAAGAATCTTATTTCAGCTTCATGAACGTTAGAAATAGAGAATTCTGCAAGGCATACAAATGGATAATGAGCTATCAAATCTCAGCAATTTACCTGCTCCAGAGCAGTGCTGCTGCTGCTCTCTCCATGAGAAAAGAGACCTCTCCAGAGTGAGCCAACATGCATGAGTGCAGACCATGGTGATCCCTCAGCTGTGCCAGGGCACAGATCTGCTCTGAGAGCTGCCATGCACCCTGATACTGATGCCTTAAATGGCTCCCTAGAAACAGAGAGCAGACAGAAATAAAGGAATAAAGGAGGGATTGATTGGAAAGGCCTTCAGAGGTCACACTCTGGGCTCTAGAGGCTCCTGCCTCAGTGCATCCCAAAATGGACAATGACAGCTCCCGAGTTCTTCCCACTTTGATATCAGCATCAATTGCCCAAGCAGAAGCCAGGCAAGGATGGAATTTGCCCAAGCTTGCCCCCCTGTCCCCAAGATGAAGGTTTGCAGTTGTTGGGCCCAGGAGGGTCTGGGTGTCCTTGGAGAGCGAGCTGGAGAGGCTTTGTTATGTCAGTGTGAGCATGAGAGAACAGCACTGAACGAGCTCCAGGGAGCTGCAGAGTTACACTGGGCACTGCAGGGTTGGGAAACAGAGAAAAGTTAAAACCTAAGGCATCAATACAAACATGAGGAATGCCTGCTACTGGCCCATAGACCAAAACTCTTCAGTTTTCTGATATTTACTTTCAAGAATGTGGCAAAACTCGCATCTAATACTTCCTCCTTATTTCCAGTCTGTTTTTTTGTCCGGGTAATCCTCACATGGAGGCACCAAAATGTTGGGTTTTTTTGTCTGTGGGGGTGTTGCATTAAGTAGTCGAGAGACGGAATTTTCTTATCTTTCTATTTTATCACTCAGAAAATATTAATAACATAATAATCTTTCTACTTTACGATTCCCAACACCAGTCTCCCGTTTAAATCTCCATCTATGGCCACAGAAGATGCAGTGCAATGGCTCTTCTTACAGCAGGCTGTGCTCAGGCATGAAGATTCACTTTGTGGCTGTACCAGTTCTACTCATTAAAATTGCAAGTAACTAAAGAACTACTGGGTTTTTAAAAGTATTCCTTGCTAGGAGTGAGAGAAAGAAGTAGAAAAGGCAACAACGACAGCAGCTGGAAGCAGAGTGCAAAAGTTTTCTGCCACGTCTTTCACCACTGCTGAGAATCCTAGAATGGTTTGGGTTGGAAGGGTCTTTAAAAATCATCTGCTTTGGGTCCCCAGCCATGGGAAGGGACACCTCCCACCAGACCAGGTTGCTCCAAGCCCTATCCAAACTGGCCTTGAAAGATTTGAACTACTGTGGTAGCCAACAGAGCTGGGAAAAACAGCTCGCCTTGTGTCATGCACAGCCATGCCAAAATCTCATAGCCTTTTTTGTTTCAATACATCTGTAGCAATATCTAGAGCAGGAGGCATTGCTGCCGTAGAAAATATTTTAGAAGCTCAAAGATACAGTAATTAGGCTGATGTAAGACTTTATCAGGGAGAGCCGCAATCAAATATTTTAATATACTGGGCCTCGCTTGGGGTCTTTAAACACTGTCTGAAATGATGACAGAGCTACAGGCAGTTTAAGAAATAAAGCAAGAACAAAACCTGCACAGCTTTCTTTGCAAGAGATTAATTTCCACTGGGAGTAGAAAGGCTGGGTTTGAGTTATCCTAATCCTCTTGAGCCACTACATGCCTTTAATGAAGTGTGGACAAAGCCAGACAGTGCTTAAGAAGCCACAGAAAAGACTTTGTAAAACACTTTCAAGCCCACAGAGGATGGCACATTTCTTGTTAGAGCAAATAGGTTTAAAAACTCTGAAAAATTAATCAAATCTAAATGGGATTTATATTTGCCATGAGCGAAAAGTCTAATGACTTTGGCTTGGTTATGTGGTGACCAGGGCTAACCTGAACTAGAATTTTATAAAGCCTAATAACACAGGATTTGCAACTATTTGATTATCTTGGGACCAAAGCCAGGTAAGTAATATATTCCTAGGGAAGTGTGGGCGTAAGTGTATTTGGTACCAGTTGACTATTACCACTTATGTATGACACCACCTAGAAGCAGGCTGACAGCTTTAAAAAAATAATAAAAAACCCCCATTCTTCAGTAAAAGTCAGAAATCTGCTGAGAAAGAAAAGCTGGTTTTGGTATGCACACTACACAATACAAAGGTTGTTTAAAATCCTCCTGTTCACTTTATTATGAGCTGACTCTATATGAATATATGTTGGGGGTTGGGGAAAAATAGTAACTTTTTACAGTAAGAGGTTTTTGATTGTTTCAGAACAAGCAGATTGTGTAAGGTAAAAACATAATCGTGATGGAGAGAAGTGCTCCAGTGCCTAAAAAGTGAGGTACCCTGCTACCCACAAAATCCTGAGCTGGGAGCAGTGCCCAGTGTTGGAGAATGTCATAACACTCACAACAGGATTTACACAAGTCTGTGGGCCAGGTAGACCACAGCCAGTGCAGAGGCCTCACACACACTTTTGGACCTTGTAAGTAATTAGGCATCAAAGGCCACACAAGAAACAAGTATTTCCTCTGCAGGACCAAGATGCTTTTCCCCCTGCTCCAACTCCACCAGGGGAGTGAAATAAAGGAAGTCATATTGATGCCTTAGGTTTTAACTTTTCTCTGTTCCCAGCCCTGCAGTGCCCAGTGTAACTCTGCAGGTCCCTGGAGCTCGTTCAGTGCTGTTCTCTCATGCTCACACTGACATAACAAAGCCTCTCCAGCTCGCTCTCCAAGGACACCCAGACCCTCCTGGGCCCAACAACTGCAAACCTTCATCTTGGGGAGGGACAGGGGGGCAAGCTTGGGCAAATTCCATCCTTGCCTGGCTTCTGCTTGGGCAATTGATGCTGATATCAAAGTGGGAAGAACTCGGGAGCTGTCATTGTCCATTTTGGGATGCACTGAGGCAGGAGCCTCTGGAGCCCAGAGTGTGACCTCTGAAGGCCTTTCAGATAAATCCCTCCTTTATTCCTTTATTCCTGTCTAGTCTCTGTTTCTAGGTACCCATGTAAGGCATCAATATTCAAGCTCAGTTGTACCTCATTCCTCAAGAAATCAGTGACCAGCACTCAAAGACCACAGTGCTACTAAATGTTAGAAAGCACGACAGGCTGCCTGCAGGCCTGAAAACCTCCTTCCAATATGTTGTTATAAACCCAGTTCATCTGCAAGTCGTGCAATTTAGTTATTTGCAAAATAAATTTAATTATTTGCAGCATAGTAGTGCTCTGCACAGCGTCAGGTGTCTGAGGCCTATCACAAAAGCAATCAGATCACTCTGGAGACCAGCTGTGCATCAACTAGATTGCTTTTATCTAAGTGATAAAAACCTTGTAGACTGTGAACAATACTGGGCATAAAACGTAACATTTTTAATGAGCGACATAAAAGATGAGTAGAATGAGCGCAAGAAACGGCAATTTAGTCTGAAGATGGGGAAAAGGAGCCTCCAGAACATGACATTTTATAGCAAGTGGGGTTTGCAGTAAGCAGAATTTAGAGGGGGAAACAGGATTTTTCTCNGCATCAATATTCAAGCTCAGTTGTACCTCATTCCTCAAGAAATCAGTGACCAGCACTCAAAGACCACAGTGCTACTAAATGTTAGAAAGCACAACAGGCTGCCTGCAAGCCTGAAAACCTCCTTCCAGTACGTTGTTATAAGCCCAGTTCATCTTCAAGTTGTGCAATTTAGTTATTTGCAAACAGCACAGAAGTGCTCTGCACAGCGTCAGGTGTCTGAGGCCTATCACAAAAGCAATCAGATCACTCTGGAGACCAGCTGTGCATCAACTAGATTGCTTTTATCTAAGTGATAAAAACCTTGTAGACTGTGAACAATACTGGGCATAAAACGTAACATTTTTAATGAGCGACATAAAAGATGAGTAGAATGAGCGCAAGAAACGGCAATTTAGTCTGAAGATGGGGAAAAGGAGCCTCCAGAACATGACATTTTATAGCAAGTGGGGTTTGCAGTAAGCAGAATTTAGAGGGGGAAACAGGATTTTTCTCCTCTGATTAATCCAGTTGCGGTACCTTGCAAATCAATCACGAGTGTTCGAGCATCAGCTGACTGACTCAAAAGAACAAGTATTAACATATTTTGGATCTGTTTCAGGTCCAAAATAAGTTGTTGAAACTCCATTAATTTCATGAAGATGCAAAATTGGCCTTTTTACTGTAATCTTCTACATCAACATGAAAGAAAAAGCATAAACCATTAAGCATTATACTGCCTTTCTATTTTATTTCTTTTACGAGGCTCCTAGCAGGACATTAACAGCAGATTACACCTTTTGTGAGCCATCTAACAGGATATTAACGACAGAAGGGTGCCCAATAAATAAAATGATTGTTATTACTACTATTTATAGTTGGCTTGTCAGTACCAAGCAATAAAACTTTTAACATTTGGAAGGTCAGGAGCTGCTCCAGCACTCTGAATTTCCAACCATCCTCTTCAAAAGCATTAATTTTTTTCGGCCCAACTTGAACACAACAAAAACTTCATTTCAGCACCTCAATTTCTTTTTAATTTCAGGTGCTAAAGATGCACAGCAGAGATGTGAAGGCTGCAATTACAGCCAGTGCAGGCACAGCCTAGTCCAGAATAACTACAAGTGGGAAGAAAACAACCAGGAGTTTCAGTTCAGTCTGACAGAAGCACAACTGGATGTAGACTTGGAAAACTCTTGCACAGATATTTCATGCCCCTCTCAACACTCTTTTTTCATCTATGGTGCCTTTCTACATTCTGTTGTGCTTTCTCATCCACCATCACTCCTTACATACCTTTGGATCATTTCAATATGTCTTGCTTACAGACAATAGCAAGCATTTTGGAGTTCATTATTAAAAAAACATCAGCTATAAACTTGGAATAAAAAATATTTTTTCTAGAACATCTTATTCAATAGTAAAAGCTCTAGCTGTCAAAAAGTCAATGATTTCCAAGAGCAAGGATCCCACATCTGAAACCAAAACTCAAGTAGATAAACACTCATCTGCACACAGACACACCCTTTTAAGAGTTTCATCTTTCTAGAATCATTGTACAGGTCTAGGTTGTGGAGAAAAAATAAAACAAACAACTTTTAAAAAATTTTCTCCTTGTCCCTAACTTTCACTTTCTTGTATCTTTAAGGTAAAAAAAAAATCCACAAACTTGGCAATGCTCTACCAGCAGGTACATCTAAGTAACCTTATTGTAAATACAGAGACTGCACAGGAACAAGAGGTCATTTGGCTGCAGAAACATCAACATTCATCTTGGTTTCAAAATTCTGTAAAGCACATATTAGTCCTGATACACCAGTGTTGTGCCCCTAGTCTATGCCTACAACTTGCTAAACTTCTTGCTAAGGGAAGACAAACTTACACATTTCTAGTTTGGAAAACCTTTTCATTTAATGCATTTTAAAAATCCAGAAAGGGCTCAAAGTAAAATGTTGAAAAGAAACACCACACTGCATATAATTTCCTGTAAAACATATAATAAAAAGCTTAAAAGGTTAATGTTTACTCACAGCCCTCAAACTGTATCGAGTGTTTGTTATTATTTAAACTCCCTTTCCTTTTCTTTTTACTCCTTTTTATACCTTATTGTCTTATCTTTCTTTGCCCATTCCATACCCAGAATAAACTTTCTATCTAACAAGCAAGGGAAATATTGCAGTTTTGACTTCTTCCCATGACAGTTGTTTTAGTAGGTCTTTAAAAAATCTGGGATTAGTCCTAATAAAGTATACTAACCTCTGAGCTCTTGGAGAGCAAGCCCTACTCACCCATGGCAGAGCAGCAAAGCCAATTTTCCAAGAACTCTCTCAGATCAGTTTTCCCACTGCGGACAAATTTATTTTTGAGAAAATAGCTCAAGTTTCCATATACAACTGCTTCTTGCTTGCCAAAGACAAACTATTAAAAAAATATATATATATAATAATCCTAAGAATGCTACCAAAGAGTGGACAAGGAAGAGGACCAGATCTACCCCTGAGGAGAGGGCATGCCTTGTTTGGAGCCAGCCCTTTCTACAAGACAAAAGAGAACATCTTGTGGTGCTGTTTACTTCAGCTGAAGGCATCAAGAACTCTCTGGATCAGTGGGAAGTTTCCCAGGAACTCTCACAGAGCACCCTGTGTGCAGAGCATAGGTCAAAAGGACATCCAAACCAGCAGATCCCCATAGGGCAACACCTCTGGCCTGGCAGCACAGGGGCTGATGTGCCCCAGCCAGAGGAATTCATGAAATAACTCAGGGCCATACAGAAATCCAAGTTGTTGGTTTGTTTTTTTGTTTCCACTGCCCTCTCCACATTTTTCTTCCCCCCTCTGTACTTTATAAAAGGGTTTTTCTTCAGTGTGTTTGCTTCTATGGATACCTTCCTTTATAAAGATGCAGAGAGCCAACAGCTCTGACTCATGGTTTAGAAAGGCACAAATACTTGACGACTTTCCCTCGGTGTTTACTACAGACATAAGGACATATAACAGCCCTGCCAAATACCTTCTTGTTTTCCCTTCCACCTTAAGGCCTTTTGCTTATATTCTGTCTCTCTCTGTATAAACTGTGTCATAGAAGGAGATAGAAGCCAACAGAAGCTGAGCTTTTGATCCAAATCTAAAGGACTTCCAAAGGCTTCCACAAACTAAAAAAGGTGAAAGAGGCAGTGAAAAGAGGCATGTTTTTTACATATAGTACTAAAATATCTGCCCTCCCCTCTGGATTAAGTGTGCCAGTGGAGCTAGTCTTGGAGCATGAAGTCTTTTCAGCAAATTTCCTTCTACTAAAGCTATAGAGTTTTTCTGCAGCTGCACTTAGGACAGAGTGGGGAGCTTTGGAGTGGGATGCACTCCTAGGAACTCTAGCTCTTGGGCACAGAACACTAAGCCAGGACGTGTAGGTACATTGTTGGATGATGTGTTTCCATGGGTTAGTCAGGTAGAGGTGGGATGCAGCCTGCATCTGTAGGGGACCACGTTTTCAAACCTTTTCAACTGGATAGTGATTAGTGCCATCGATCATCGACAAACACAAACCGGTGCTATGCTGGAGAGCTGACAAAGAGCTTCTGTGCCAGGGCTGATGGACACAGACTCTGGAAAACATGGAGAAAAAGGCAGGGGGCAAGGGGGGTAAGCTTTTGAGGCACACACGTTAATCATCTTGATGCCTATTTGTGCCTGTGGCTGCAGAGGAGCAGGAGGGGATAGGGGAGGCAGGCACTGGTGTCCCAGAACACATCCATCACACAAAGCTCTGGTGTCCCTGACCCACTGCTGGGGGCAGGGCACTAATTTTCATGCAGTGTTTGTGGCTGCATGCCCGTCTACGGCCCCTGCACACAGGGTCTAGAACACAGAGCTGTCCAGGATGTTTTAGATGGCAACAAGCCCAGAGACCACTGGAGACACATCTTCAAGGCCTCCATGAGCCAGTGACCTTGGCAGACCTGCCAGCACTCATCTATTAAGCCATAAAGCATTAAGAATCACACATGGACTGCTTCTGGAATCTGATGCTGTCCAGAAGTGTTTGTGCTGCTTCTGCATGTCAGGTCATGGTACAGATCCCAAACCCAAAATAGAAAATCTACCACTGACAACCCACACTCTGGCTGATTTACTGGTCTCAAAGATGCTGAAAATATGTGTCAAAAAGCTATCAAAGCACAATGGTGTCTGTTTCCTGGAGGCAGACTGCAGCTCGCCAGCTTCAAGTGTTAGAAAGCAGTGAAATATAGTTGTTTTCCACAGCAATCTGAGGATTATAGGCACAGAGATAAACACAGTGACAAGGTTCCGTGCATTTTTTGTTTTATAATCCCTTTTTTCTGTTTAGGATGAAGCTTTCCATTGGTTTTCTCTTGTCCTGCAATCCTGCCAGCCAAATTGGCAACATGCTGATGTAGGGAGACAGCTATGACAGTGAAAGGCAGTAGGTCTCTATCTCTTATCTGTGACTTCCACTGCAGGGTTGGAAGCAATACAATGGGGCAATCAGCCCAGGGAAAAGCTAGACCACCTCATAAAATACACTGGCTGAACACAAATAACCACATAATCAAATACAGGATTGTTTATGCAGAGTATCTGACACTACCTGACCTGAGCTTCACATCAGCAGCCATGGCATCAGGGTTTCTGCACCAAAGCTTTGGTTTAAAGCCACTAGTTTTCTTCATGGAGGACCATATGAACACAATAAATATCAATTCCAGCTCACTGCTGATTCAGATTGGTTTGTTTTTTTTTACTTATGCTGTCAAATTGCAGAATTCTACCCACAGTGCAGAGGCTATCAGATGCTGCCACCTTAATGCTGCAGAAAAATATAAACAAAAAATTTATTTTGGGAAACCTACATCAAAATTACCGAGGATAAAGATGTAATAAGAATCTCAGCTTGCTTTAGAGCCCCAGAAGCTGCCCTCATTTTGTTAAAGCACTGCTGTGCATTTTTATTTTTAAAACAGTGATGGTGAACTTCAGCCATGCCCAAATGGTAGCTGTGAAGTGGTTGCCAAGGGTGGGAAGTTTCCCCAAAACAATGGGAAATAGTTTGTCTAATTCCTTGTGACATGATAAGAAACTGTAATAAACATTTTTATTTTTTTGTTACAAAACAAACAAAGCTCTAAATCCATCATTGTCACAGGTAGAACTGCTGAATTCAAGGATGTGAGGGTGCAAACTTATGTCTGTAGTGCTGCCTCACACGTCTTGGGAAGACAGACCACAGCTCGAGACATCTTGCAAACTGAGAAGCTTAGAACTGCACAAAAGTTACCCAATTCAAAATGATTATTCTGTTATTCTTCAAAACAAAACAAACAGAAAATCCCCACCAAACTCAAGGGAACCTGATACCTGAGATCTGAGATCAGTTCAGCTTAAAAAAATAAAAAAGATGCTGCAGGCAGCTTCAGCATTAAGATGTTTTTCCAAGAGTCACATTTTTTACAACACTGATCCATTTGACAAGATTTGGATATTGAATGGAGCCTGCTGCGTTTCCAATCATTAATGAACAAAAACAAAGTTATATGCTTTGCTCTTGTAAGATTCTGCAGGAACTGGATGAAAAACATTTGATTAATTCTCTAGACACTGACATACCATGTCCAGTACATAAACATTTACTGTTTTGATGGCCAGCAAAAACTTGAATTAGAAAATTAAAAAAAAAAAAAAAGCTTCAGGTTGAAGGTAATGTGAGGAAATCTTCTGTATCACTGGGATAATTAGAAAGAAAACCTGCCTGGCTATTTGCTACTCCTGCCCACAGCATGCAGTGCTGCAGCACAAATGGACTCTGTAGAAAGGAGATTCACATATCCAACAGCATAAAATATTAGTAAGGAGGTGTGAGGGGTCTGCATCTTGCAGAGATCTGCAAACAAACTTCACATCCGTAAACCAGGGGCTGTTTACAGTGAGGGCTCAGCCTTTGCCAGCTGCCATCTTCATGAAATCAGTTCTGCAAACGCGACGTGGGCACTGGATGGCACTTATGGAAAGCAGGAGATGCAAACAGCTCTGCACACCGCAGATTAATAGCCAGTTAAATACACTCTGCTAACAAATTAGCGTGAATATTTCAAGTGGAGAGTGCTTTTCTAGGTTTGAGACAATCTACAAGCACCTTCTCCCATTAGTGTTTTTGATTCGCTTTGCTAATTCCCTTTCCATCATTCTTTAGATCCTATTTGTCACCATGTTTTTGCTGGTCCTCGCTATTCAGTGGAAATTAAGCTTTCCATAATAAAATAAGTGCTCTCACAGACCAGATTGACTGCAAACTGAATAGCAGAATGAACCAGTTTTGTCTGATAATGTGGCTTCCTCCTGATCATTAAATAAATTTTCCTTTTCAGACTTTATGAATGAGAATAAATACTCTCTCTTTTATAGTTTTTATTTGCGGATAATTTACAAGTAAGTGATTATGTTTATTTGACAGCTAAAATTCAAGATCTGTTTTATTGTTTATTTGTCAGAAAAAATTACCAGGCCACGAATTTTTACTCTGTTTATGTGTTGCCAGCACTCAGAATATGCAGGCAAGACAAAATTCCATTTCTGGAAGAGGTCTGTAGGAAAATATAAATTTTAATTTCCTGCAAACGTTTACCCTACTAAAATTTACTCATTTTTCATCATCCAGCACTGAGAAGATACAAATAGGACTAAGCTCCTCTTAACACCTAAGGGGAATTTTTTTTTTTTCCAGTACCAGCTGAGGTGCCCCAACTTAAGACTTATTTTTGTGTTTAAAAATGTACTAAAAAATTATCATAAGAAATTCTGGAAGTCCAGAAGATAATATAATCCATTGTTTGGACTAGCAGTGGATCAATTCTCTCGTACAATTTTTGTAATTGCTCTCTTCTCTATGTGCATGTGTTAATCAAATGGATTTTATAAACACACATTTACAAAAGCTAAATTTCATTTAGAACACTGGAATGAACATAAAAAGAGTAATGTTTGAGGCCTTTCTTTTGGTGTTATTCAATTAATTTCTCCTTTTGTTTTAAGGAAGTCATTTAAAGCCAGTTTCCTGTGAAGAGAAGGACTGCCAGACTGGGCTCACTTCATGTATTTACATTCCTAATGATGGTTTCCTTTTTTAAAAAAGACATAGAAAAACTAAGACAAAACTGCACAGGAAAAGGAACTTTGAGGAAAGCATGCCTTGAGGAAAAGAAAACACTGAAAAACTCATCTCAGCATCCTGCACGAGGCTTGGGGAGAAGGTAAACAGAGAAAGTTTAGATATGTGATATGAAGCAAGGACACACAAAATCATTCCCCTTCCTCTCCCTGCATACTTTTGAAAGCTGTGGTTAACTTGGCACTTGCAGCCTTGTACAGAGGGATGTCTGATCACAGAAGCACTCCAGAGGTGGATCCTCCCTTCATGGAAATAGCGAGTGAGAAAATGAGAAAATGGATGTTACAATTTTATCAAGGTATTGGTACATTAGGCACAAACATACCATAAAGTTGCAACAAATGTATTATTTAAAAAAAAAAAACCAAACAAACCAACAAAACCCAAACAAATCCAAATCACCCACACACACAGAAACCACCCCCAAAAAATCCAAGCTCAAAACCAGAAAAACCATAGGTTGGTTTAATCAGAGAAACACTGTAGAATGCAAAAGGATGGCAAAAGATGTCTGCATGTTTTGGGACTGATCCACCAGGAAAAACAGGTGATAAGGGCAGATCAGAGATGGTGCTGAAGATACAGCTAAAATTAATGAGAATGAAACATTAGTTTTAGTGAATGTTAATGATTTTTTTAGACAATCAAGGTTTTAGTTAAGGGAAAGGGGTTTGGTTAGAACTAATTACGGTAGGTAGCTGTACAGATAGTCTGTACTGAAAATAATTAGTTAATGATTAGTTAAGAGAAACTGGACTTAAGTAGCAATTTTAGATTTGGAAAATTGATTACTTGTCATCTATGTTTGCTTAGCTGTGCCTGCAACTAGGAATAAGACAATTGACAAATGAATCTAAAGAAATCATAAACAATTGAGAATTAGTGCACCTAGAAGTACATTTAAGGGTCACAGATAAAAAGGATTGGAGTTATACCAAGAATCAATATCAAAGTTGAAAAGTTTAACGTGAGGAAGACGCATCTTACTTCATCACTTTGTGCCCACTCCCCAATAAAAAGACCACTGACCCAAAACAAGGAACTCACTGCGCATGCTTAATAAGTATTCAAGTTAATTTCAATACGAAGCGGGGAAAGGGAGGTGTTATTGTAATTGCATTATGGATATTCAACACTTTTGTAAATAAATAGACTTTGGAATGATCTGTAATTTTGCAGCATGCTTTGGAGGCGACTCCCATGCTGCCCGACGTCGTAATAAACCATACCACTTTGTAACTTTAATAGTTGGAGAGTTTTTGTCCGGTGCGAGTTGGATATCAATATTAGATTGATACCCATATTTAATAAATCAAGGACAGCAGGGACCTGAAAGGTCCCTTCACCTCCAGGCACTGCAGGACAGCAGGGTCAACCCACCACACAAGCAAAGACATTTCAATTATACACATGGAGACAGAATAACTTTAAAAATATTTTAATTACTTTTTGCTAACTGTCAGGTAGATGTCCTGATCATTATCAGACACCAAATTTACCTGCAAATACCTCAGGACTACCTCAGTACTGCTCACATTAGCATCTGCTCCTTCCCAAGGGCTGCAGGTGTATTTGAACTTGGCACTTTTTCTTCCCAGGATAAACCTCCTGTACACTTATAGCACGTTTACCAGGCACTCATATCTTGACAAGGAACAGCATATCCTCCACATTTGTTTAAGTGAGATTGGGGGAACAGGGTGTGCTACAGCATGTGCACAGCAGAAAATAAAGAAGGCACTGAGAGCATGGAAAACTCCAACCAACTTTCTTTCTTGACCCATGAGAGAAAAATTGCCTGTAAATTTTAATAAATGCCAAGTTTTTATTATACACTAAAGGACCTAGCCTCCAGGCTGCTGCTCAAGCTGTGCTGCTTTGCGTGGAATAATTAAAAAGTCACAGGATCGGAAAAGTAAAAATCTATCCTACTGGTTAAGCTACTTCTCTGAAGAGAGGATTTCTTTCCTTCTATTGCAAGTAGTGGTTTAGGAATTTAATGCAGCAATTGCTTGCTGTGCCTTTTTAAGTTCTTCCATCTAGACTACAAGATGGAGCATTCCTCTGGGAAGGAATACATTTGGGTTTGCATCTTCTGGGAAAGGAAAGGACTTAGCAAGGATTGTGCCATATAACATTGGAGGGGATGAATTTGACCTTCATCTCCAGCTGTTCTCCACAAGAAAAAAAAAAAAAAAAAGACAAAACCAAATCTTTCTCAGTGTTTGGAATAACATGTATTTCTCTCTTTTTTTGCCTTTAAAGGCTTAGGGCTTTGCATTATAGTGAGAGATTTCATCAGCCTGATTTGATCATGCAGGTTCCTGAAATGAGGATTTACCCGAAATCATCAAGCTTGGTATTTTCTTCTGGCAGCCTGTAATGATCTCATGCTCAGCCTCCAGCCTGAGGATGACATTATAAATGTCTTTATTCCTCTCCCTGTGACTGTGGGAAGCATGAGTACCACATGTCCATCAGACTAGAATTCCAGTGTGATTCTGGAGTAGTTAGAAGTTACAGAGGTCTTCAGTGTTACCTGCTCATGATGCCAAACTTCAGCCTCACAGGAGAGAGAGATCACAATTTTTCCTCAAAACATTAACACTGAAAAATTTGTGGCACTCATTTTGAAATAAGCTGAGGAGCTCAGGTTGAAAGCAGCAGCTTTGGTCCTTGTACTTTAAAGGACTCGAGCAAAGAATTAATAATTTGTCTATAAACATGAGCAAACCCACTAATCTCCATGACACCAGTTTTTCAATGTAGACACTGAAATGTCCAGCCATGAGCAGAGTTTAGGAATTTGACACTGCCTATGCATATTGAAACATGTTCAATTTAATGCATGTTCAATTTAATGCAAAGCAAGAAATACAAAGACCTCATTTACTGTAGCAAGTTCCTTCTTCTTTTTCTCTAACCTTCTGCATAGGAAGGCTGGGTGCTATAAAAGAATATAATGAGTAGCATTCAAGGCTCTTAGAGATGTAAACTAACATGTAGGCAAGGTTAAAGACTTGGAGCAGCATGAATTTCATGGTACAGAAAAGAGTCACCATCAAGAACCTGGTTGCAACTACCACAACAGTCGTCAGCTCAGCCACCAGGGACCCTGCCTGACAAATTTCAAGAAGAAACTCTCCTAATGCAGCTTGAACACGACCTGTCATCACATAGATTATCTCAGTGGCTCCTGCAGGATGCTCAGCACACTCACATGCAGCAGATCTTTTGTGTTAAGTGTAAGCAGAGCCTTTGTCACAGCTTCAAGAAGTCAAGTTAGTCCCATTTGCTCTCTTTTCTGGTTGAACCAATTTGCACATTTTTGATTAGTCTGCTAAAGTGCTGCGTTTTGAAGGACTAACACCTAAATTTAAATCTCCTTCAGGAAATCACATTAGAACTGTGTAAATTAGACTGTAATCTGTAGCAACAAGTTTTTTAGTTGCAACAGAGAAAGGAGACTGAAATAGTGAAGTTATACCATTCTCAGTTTGCTCTACTGGAGAAGAGTATTCACTGTGTGGTTTAAAATTGCTCTCATCAAAAAATAAAAATCATTATTTCCAGTGGGAAGGTCTTCTCCTGTTGAAATTATCATGATTTCCAGTTATATTTTCATGGATTAGATGATTTTAATTCTTTATATGTGAACTATTTCTCTTGGAATCAAACTATTAAACTAAGCTGTTGTTGAATTTTTTAAATGTTCCAAGCAATACAAAAGACTGTTGGACTAAATATGTATCTTTGTGCCTGGCAAAAATTCACATCAGTGCAATTAGCAAAAGACAGAAAGGTGTACTGCAAGGGAAGAGAAAAAAAAAAAATACTCCTTTGATCTGCCTTCTCAGTGAAGTATTTGAATGGTGCCCATCTTCTCAGAACTGTGTTATGCCAAATCAAAATAATAATTAATTTACATTGCTATAATTCTTTTTCATCTATAGATTTCAAAGCATCATTAGTAAGAATTAGGGTTGCAATTAAAATCAGCTTCTCTGTGCCCCTGACAACACCCAGGCTTTGTGCTTTTAGACCTGCAACCACCTCTCCTTCCTTCTGCAATGGAAAAAAGGCTATTTCCAGGCTGCACAAACCCTCCAAGCCAATCCTACACTGAGAAACAACTGCTGGGCACAAACCAGCCAGAAATATCCAGCCAAAAGGGGACTGTTCCTCAGTTTTCACATTTCTTCAGAGAAATTCCAGCAGGAGCTCCTCCCAGGCAGTGGCAGAAACCTCAGCACAGTCACATCCTACGAGAACAGGCTCTGCTGAACTTGGTATTTCTTGCTGTAGGCTCAGCTCCCAAAGCCTCACACTGCAAACAGCTGCTGGTCTGTTATTAATGGGTTCATTATTTAATGAACCCATTCACAGTCACAACACTGGGGCTGTCTGCTTACCTCCTCTGCTTGGAAAAAAAAAATATCAAGGGCAAGGACAGTGGTCCTTTTTTTATTTGGTGAAATTTCACAGCTTTAGCTTTGAACAGATTTAAAAAACCGAACCAAACAAAACAAGAAAAAATTGATCAGCATTCTTAAAGTGAATACAAATCTTTATTGGTACAATACTAAACTGCTGGTTTAGTCAAGGAAAGTAGCTGGTTCTAATTTCTGTTATTCTACCTTTAGTCACTAATCTGAATCAATCTTTATGACAAGCACAGTAAAGCATTTTAAGGAAACATTTAAAATAAAATATCTATTTTGGAGACCTTACTTTTAGATATCTAGAGTTAGGCGCAAAAAAAAAAAAAGAATTTTGCTGAGCCAGCTTCAGACAACTGCATCCTGGTCTGATCTGGTTGTCTAGACTTCCTTCAGTCAAGTGAAAGAAACAGACAGTTTAGGATTGGAATCCTGGCATGCAAATGTAAACATGGTCTTGTGTTCATTGTGCATAGAGAGAATCCAATCTCTGCCTCCACTACAGGAAAACACAAAGCAGAACACTAATCCAGGCAAGATGAATCCCCCAGCTAACACTTGCACAGGATTTTTTTTTCCTTCCAGTTCACACACATCCACTTGAAATATTCTAGTTTTATAAAGGCCTTAGTGCATTGCAGTCTAGAAATGACCACAAAATGAAGCACTTAAAAAGATGTAATTGACTGATCTTTTTGAAAAGTGCTGGTTTAGCTTTGGAGTGGAATATATAGTGGACCCTTCTTGATTTAGGCACAGAACAGATTTTTCCCTCAAAGTTCAGGCTGTTCAGGTGGATTGGTTTTTTCACTCATTTTCAGCTGTGCTGTAGTTGGCTTGATGTTCACTTGTAGTTAGAGCTCGATTTCAGCACTTCTTTGCAACTGCAAGTGGTCAGAAGGAATTTAAATTTAAAGTTGTTGTACATCCAATTAACATCACAGAAAGTGCTCACAAGACCCAGTCTAGAAGATCTTGAAACAACTTGCAATACCTATATTTTTAAGATAAAGATTTTCTTTTTTTAACACTTTTATTTCCTGGAAAAGCTTCTCCCAGCTTGTTTTGAAGTTTGAATTCGTCCAACATTGAATGCAATGAAGGCTAAGTTTCCCTAATTTATTTTTTTAGATGATCAATTTCATAATCTCTCATTTTCTTCCATACAGGTTGTGCAATCATTTTTTATGAAATTTATAGAGATGAACTAAGAATTTATGCTTTTGATATTTTCATAGTTCCTAAACTTCCCCTAGGACTGTGCAAAGAACTGAAATCAGACTCTAGAAAAGAATCTCTTCCTTGCATAACTGATTCCTGACTTTTGTTTAGTCAGTGCTTAGAGAATTTGAAGAGAGTTGGAACTTTTTCCTGACACAAACTTCCTCTTTCAAACTTGCGATGATCTCAATTTCTTAAAATTCCTTGTAAGTTTTCATTAGAGAAATTAACATGCACAAATATCCTTTAACTAACTAATGTCTGCTACCTCATTTAAAGCATCTGTATCTTCACAATATAAATGGTTAAGTATTAAATTCTATAATAAAACCACTTAGCTGCAAGTTGCAGGTATCACACACATGTAGATTTAACTTATGGAAGTCACTATGGATATGTTCACTTCACTCTTCAGGAGATGGAATAAAAATGGTCAGCCATGCTGCTGCAGCTGCAGAGACAGACCTGCAGTACTATAAATTGACAAAAGATAAATATTTCCCCACATTTGATCTTGCTATTCTTTCTTCACAGTGCAAGAGTGCAGTGAAATATATTTAAATAATTTCCAAGAAGTCTCATAAGCACCAACATCATCAATCTTCCCCATGCAATGCAAGAAACAGCACATAGGCCATGAAATTTTCTGTGGAGCAGAATATTCTCTTTGCATGACATTCACCTCAAACATCCTGTATCCTGAAGGTATTAATTGTGCAAACTAAAACCTGCATTGAAAACATTCTCAAGCCAGACAAGTGTTGACTTCCCCCCTCCTTAAGAACAAAAAGTCATTGAGAAAGTCTGGTGAACACTGAGCCCAGGACCTGAGCCTGAGAAAGGTCAAGTCTGTTCTAAATGCAGAGCCAGTGATGTTCCAAAAGGGTTCAAAAATCCACATCCTCTGCTCTCCCACTCCCAATATAAATGCTGAATTATTTAGATAAGCTTTTCGGGACAAAGGTTAATGAGCCTTTAGGTCAAAACCCAATAGTAATCAGCATTATCAAATTAAACAGCTATTCTTTTTGTTGTGCTCCCCACTTTTTCCCCCGGGGGGAAAAAAAAAATGTTGTTAATCCAAATTGGAAACAAGCAAAACAAAACAACACAAAATCCTTTCCCAAGAATTTTTTCCTAAGCCTGAATACCATATCCACACTGAAAAGTCTCTTAACAATCACAGACCTTTTTGCCAGATACATTTCTGTTTGATTTTTCCAAACTATAATCAAGATGTTAGTTTGTTATAGTCTTATGAAAAACACAATATTTTCTGCCTCAAAAAAGAGCTTTGCAAGGAAAATGAAATAATAGTGCTTGTAATGGAATAGATGCGAATAAAACAGGTACAGAAAATGAACTGTGTACTTAAAATTCTGAAATTAAGCAGCAGAAGTACAAGAGTTCAGGATTCCAGGCAGTGAATGTGCTAATGACCATCACAATTAACAGACATACTCTTCATTGAACTTAGGTAATTGTCCAGATCTGCTGAGGTAATTTGTTAAGTGCCTGCGTCACAAACACAACTATTTTCAGTAGTCTCCCACTGCTCTGCAGCATTAAATTATACTACAGGGAATGGGACAGCACAAGATTTAATAAAAACGGCCTGGGAGTCCTAGGCAGCTATGAATTTCCCTGCTCAGCTCACGCTGACAAGGAAACATCTCCCAGGAAAAGCTTTCTATGGAACTACAAGGGCAGTAATCCTAGAATAAATCCTGTCAGATGTGACTGTGTTGGCACTGTGAAATTGTAACCCAGACTGGATTAGGCAAGTTAGCTGCTAGCACAGGGCACTGGGTCACACCTCACACTCCGAGCTAGTTCTGGAGGTGAAAGTCTGAAATCTTCTGCTTAGGCTCCTCCAGCAGGCAGAAGAGACAGCACCACTTCTACTGGCCCCAAAGCTCCAGCTACAAAATCCTGTCTTCAGTGCTAATAAAACTTTTCCAGACTATACGTTTTGGTTCATGTTTTCCAAGTATTTGCCTTTTTGATTTTTTTAAGTGCCTTCTTCACAGTTTCAAGTAATAAGATTAGAAAGGGGAAAAACAAACAAACAAGCCAAAACAAACAAACAAACAAAAAAACCACACACCACCTGAAACTTAAAAGACCAAAAAAAAACCCCCAAAGCAAATCAAACAAAAAATTGCTCCCCCAAACACCAAGTGAAAACATTTTAATGGGGTCTGTGGAGCTGCTGTGCTATCAAAGAGGGATTCAAGTTTGGCTGGAAACAGCAAAGGCCTCCACTTCAGAAAGAGTTTTACTCCCATTCAACTTCCTACAGATCTGAATTATAGTTTCCCCCTCTTTCAAAACCTGTTGAATCTGACCCTGCAGAGGTGGTTTTGTGATCATATATCTAAGATTATTTATAATTTGTCTCAGCAGATAACTCAATAGCCAGCCCTGCAGAAGACACTTTATTCTTCTTCCTCTTGCCACTGTTCTATTAACAGATGCTATTACTTTCCAAATTGACAAATACATTCAGAGATGCATAACATCTTCAAATAGTTTTATAAACAACACCAGACATTATGGCTGTGCCTTAGACGCATTAGACCTGCTGCTTCAATCTTTTCTTATCATTGTGTGCCAGGAAAATGTGTATAAATGCTGGTCATGGTATGTATGTTAAAAAAAAAAAAGCTATGAAACATTTGAATATTTTGTAAAAAGCTAAAGAAGCTAATTCTGATTTCACATGCTCTACTGTAAGTTAGTAACTCCATTGCAAAAGTTGCATGGAAGCAGCATCCAATCCTGAATGTCTCTAACTCTTCTAAAGGGAAAAGTTTGGGAAATATCAAACTGCTGGAAATGCACAACAGATTTTCTTATGTATTTTAATAGCAACCTTTGGGATTAGAAGCACTGAAGTATCAAACATTAAAATACTTTCTTTTGCCTCCTTTGCGTCTTCTGATCAACTCTCATCCATGAATTGTAAAGTCTCATGAAGGCATTGTAATTAACATGCTTCCTTCCTTTCTGGAACCATGCTGATTTTTTAAAGGGAAGTGAAAGACATTCTTCCACTTACAATCGAATGTAAATTGTATAATTTATTAATTATTTCAGTAGCACTTGATATTTATTTTAATTAATCTTTAAGTCAGACATTATCACTGGGGAGTAACAGCAGGACATCAGAAGCAGCAAAAGGTTTTTTTTTTTTCTTTTGCCTGAGTGCATTTTTGATGAAAAAATAGATAATGCACTTTTTTTTTAAAGTATGAAAAATAAAGTTTGATGAAATAAAGCCATGTACAATGGATGTTTCCAAACAAAACAAAAAAAGCTTCTGAATGGGATACATATATGAGCAGACCAAGAAATAAAAGCCAAGAAATGAAGCTCCACCTCACCTCAGCCTTCCCTGTGACAGGATTAGGAAGTTTGATTAGACTCCTGCTTTCTCAGGCTGGGGTTGGAGGTTGGAAGCTCTCCACAGCACCCAGCAGAGTTCCTGGGCTCTGTGTCCTGACCCAGGCAAAACTCCTTCCCCTTGTTTTCTCTACAACCAGGTGATAAACCACACACACACCAGAAACGTTTCGGAGCCCATCCTGAGCTGAGGGAGCTCAAGGTGTGCTGGCAGAACTCTGAAACACCTCCCTGGCACAGGAGAATTCCTGCTGGAGATAAACCAGCAACGCTTCCCATGCCCTGCAGGGTTGGTGGGAAGAGCAGGGGATGACAAGGGGACCTCCTCTCTCCATCTCATGCAAGCCACAGCAACAAGCTCTTGTCTGTCCCAGGAATGTGTAGCTGCACCACAGACCAACCTTTTCCATGACACTGATGACTTGAAGTGGCAATAGGAATGCACAATATTTTTTTGTTCAGCTTTGTTTTTAAATTAGGGAGCGTTTTTTCCTAGTCAAGCTGAGCTTCAGCAGTGTGACATTCCACGTTGAATCTTTTACTACAATAGAAAAATGGGAATTACTTTGGACCCTTAAAACACTGGGTACAAGATGCTTAACTTTTAACTTCATTTTTAGCTAAGCACTATTCCTGGCTAAACTGCTATAGGATTTACATGAACACAGCCAGTATTAGCTGCTTTATTTGTCTGCCTTTGGCCCCTACAGATACCAGATATATATATCAACAAAAATGTAATTTCTGGGAAAACACAGGCCCTCTTTCCTTAAAAAAAAAATCAGAATCAGATTAAAATAGTAGATGGACCTGTCTAAAAATAGCGTGGGTTTCAATGTTTTGTTTTTTCTTTGATAATAAATCTGCTCAAAAATTTTGGCTGTTTGTGCCCCTAAATAAATCACTCAGTGTGTCATTTTTCTTCATCCATCTAATTGCAGCAGGCATAGGAAGGAAAAGAGGAAAAGAAAAGCAGTTTTGGCATGACTTTTGTGTCAGGGTCATTCAGGAACACAAAACATGGACAGGATTAGCTCTGTGCTGGTTTGGAGCTCCAGTTCACAGGATGGGTGCACTGTGCTCAGCATATCAGTTCCTCCTCCTCCCAACACCACTTCCTTCCCAGTGCCCACACATTGTCATGCCCAGCTCTGGAAGAAAGGCAGACATAGAGTTTTTAACCTGCTTTACTTAGAATTGCATCAGGCAACTGCCCTCTGGAAGAAATTTCTTCTACTCTATGCTGCCAAGCTGTAAAAAAAACAGAAAAAAGAAAGAGCCACAACCCTCACCCCTTGCAATCTCAAGACTGTTTTACTTCAGAAAAAAATTATGCCATTCTGCCTATTTTAGCTGATTCAAATCTGCACATAACAAGATAGCTGTGGGTTTTTGGGCAGGAATTACTTCTCAGCATTTTACATGGCTTCAGGTACTAAATATTTTCGCGACTCACACAGGTCCATCCTCCAAAAAACCCCTCTCCACCAAAGGAACACATAATCCTAGAAGAGATATTTTAATGTAGTGTAAAAAAAGATGAGAAAATCTCCACGTTAGGGTGATCAGAGAGGTGTGCTTACATTTCATAGAGGTTGCTCTGCAAATCCCACCCCTTCTTTTTCTAATCAGTGCAGGGGGAAGTGCAGTGAGGATGATTCTATGATTCTATGATTTTATGAAAGCAGCTGCTGTTCACAGGCAGGCAGTACCAGCAAGGTCACAGTCCAGATTAGAAGTCACAGAGCAGAAACAACATAACTTTCCTTTTCATAATTGTTTTCGGGATCTGTCTGCTCGCTCTGGGTTCATGCCATCACCTCCCTTTTTTATATGCCTTGCTGCTTTGCACATTTCAGTGAATCTTCACACACAATATCAAGTACAGACAATATAATGGGAATTAAAGCTCTTTGAAAGCCTATGCCACAAATTCAATTAGCAGTATCGAGAATCCAGTAGTTAGTAGCAAGTCCAAAAAACATAATAGGATTACTTGGGGGTTTAGTGATGAAGCAAGTCCTACCCAAATACCTTCTTTTTTGGCTTCCTCCTCCTTCAGAAGCGAGCATATAGAGACTGCTCTTTGTAATAATGTCCAGAATGACACTTTTGGTTAGTCTTTGAAAAATCCATTTCAAAGTCCATGAGCATTATAACAGGTATCATGAACAGCCAAGGAATTTTGTTTCAGTGTCTACAGCTTAAAATATACAAAGCTAATCTTTATAAACAGAATATAATTTACTTGGTTTTTGTTGCCACTTCCATGCAGGACACATTCTCCATGCAGAAACTTGGGGAAGGGGGGAAAATAAAATTCAATACTCTGCCACTCTACAAAAGCCAGAAAACCTTCCAAGCCAGAAATTATGACTCCCAAACTTCAAAACAATCAGTTCCAGGCACAAAACTACAGAGCAGTGGAGCCACCCACCAAACTGGAGTCAATCCCAAGAGAATTGGTGAGCTACAGTGTGAGAGAAGCAAGTTTTAATTTTTAAATTAAAAGTTTTTATTTTAAATAAATTTTTATTTTTAAATAACTGCTCCAGGAACGAGCTCAAACCAAACCACCTCCAGCTATGAGAAAGCCCAAAGCCAGGAATTTATCTACCACATAAGTAAAGTGCCATTTAAATGCCTAATGGTTTAGAGAAGTCAACTTTTCCACCTCCTTTTTGCTCTGGCTTCAGCAAAACTGTTTCAGGGCTCTTTATTGCCTACACCACCTTAAGAAGTTGGTTATGCATGAACTATATCATCTGAGAATTACTATGTATATTAATTTCCCGGGGTGGGGGCAGGTGGAATACACACACCTCTGTGCCACACAGAAAAGTCAGTCATCTTCTGCTAGAAGGCTTCTTGTAGCTGATGCACTCAAGAAAAAAATCAGCTCTTTGGCTGGAAAGAATTCATAAAACTCTGCAGTATTAGCACACTAGAAGGGGCAAAAAGCTTTGATGTAATTATTACCAGTAGGTGGTATGCATTAACTATTATTTTCAAGCCAGCAGGTTATTCAGCAGCTTTAGAAACAATAAAACCCTCAAGACTTGAGGGAAAAAAAATAAAATTTTTTTAAAAAATCATTAAATAATCTTACACATTCATGATAAATTGTAATTATAAGCACACATTCATGCTGGGAATAATTAGCAACACACCTCAACATTATTGAATGTCAATGAAGTCAAGAATGCTCTTCATGAAAGAACAATACAGAGGAGGTGGCCAAGTTGTATTTAAAAGGAGGCAGGAGCAATTCTGTTAATTGCAGGAAAAAATGCCAGCTGTAAACAGAATAGGCTCTCAGTTTGTAGCATTTCTTCAAAACCAAACAGGAACCAAACAGACTGAAGGGCAAAAAATGTTTGCTAAAGTTTAAGAGAGGATAAGGTGCTTGCTGGCCAGATTTTTTAAAATACTTCTTGATAATAAGGTATTGTTGCTCTAAATTAGATCTTATGGTGTATATTTTGAGTTCTGTCATCCACAGGAGTCTCCCAAGACTGTGAAGTGTACATCTAAGGGAATCATTAACTCAACATAAAATGCACTTCTGAGAAGATGTAACATGAATACAAAATGTACTTCTCAATGCAATATGGGCAGATAAACAAGGGGAGCCTGCTCAGTTCCTGCTCAGTCTGGTAGTTTTGGACAGTTCTTTTACTTTTAGTAACACCAAATTCAAATTTCATTTCTTAAGCATGCATTTGTAAATAAGAGCATTTCTTACCACAGTTGTCTGTGACAGTGTCTCAGTAGTGTTTTAGGCTGGGCTGCTTTTTCTCTCATAACAATATTTTGTTGTCTGTATTTAATGAAAATGGCAGAAGAATTATTCTTTAAACAAGACTACATGAAGTTGAAGCAAACAAAAATCCATACAAATATGTAAACCCCCAGATAAAATAAGTATATAAGAAGGGTGGGGACAGCTTTTCTCTAAATTAATTGCCTCAGACTAATCAAGAGCCTGAGTAGGAGCCAGACATTGCAGACCTCTTAATATCTTCGTTTATGCTCCTATAACTTGTCTGACAAATGTAGAATTGATGAGCAACTAGAAGAGTTCCTAGCTACGTGGAAATTCCCATGTGAAAATATTTTCAATGAAGTAAAGAAGGCAAAAGATTTTTCTGGTATGCTTGGAGAGAAGCAGGATGGTGGCTTAGTATCACAACAAGGTGATAAAATACTTTGCAGTCCATTAGTAACTAAGGAATACGTTAAACAACATCTACAAAAAATAAACACACTATTAATGTTCTTGGACAACTCGCAGAGAATACTTGAAATATATTTACAGATTATTTCTCTGGCCTAACCTGTATCTAAATATAATACAATTTATGCCTTATTGAAACCTTCTAATACTTAAAGGGGGCTTATAAGAAGGGTGGGGACAGATTTTTCAGTAGGACAAGTGGTGGTTCTAAACTCAAAGAGGATAGATTTAGACTAAATACAAAGAAGAAATTTTTTACAGTGTGGGTACAGAAACACTGGAACAGGTTACCCAGAGAGGCTGTAGATGATCCACCCTGGGAAACATTCAAGGTCAGACTGGAGAAGGTTCTGAGCAATCTGATCTGGTAAAAGATGCTACTGCTCATTGCAGGGGGGCTGGACTAGATGACCTTTAAAGGTCCCTTCCAACCCAACCAATTTTATGATTTAAACCGAATATCCTTTACTTCCATATTACATTTAAATAGTACACCAGTTTATTCTGATCAGTAGTCTTTAAAAATAACAGCGTTCTTAAATAAAAATATTCTTATTTTTAAAGCTATTTTAAAGAGATAGAAACTTCATAGAAGAGCTTTGAATAGCTAGATTGTGCTCAGAAGAACCACAAGCTGAAAAAATCCCCTCTTTTACTAAAAGACTTGAAGTCTTTTTCAATCCTCACTGTGCTACACCACACTGCCCCAACACTTTCACAGACAGAAGCTACCGTGGACTAAGACTTTAACAAAGGCTTTGTTCACACGAACAGGAGGCAGTGCCAGCCCATCAGGAAAGGCTCTGCAGGGTGCCTGATGCCCTCCTGTGAGAGGGCTGCGGGAGGGGAAGAGGTGAAGGCAGGGATATTTCATCCCAGCCATGTCCCTCTTGCCCAGCCCCAGATGTGTCTCCACAGCTGGAGCTCATTAGCCACACTCCCATGATGCCAGGATGATTTTTGCTTTTTATTTTATACCCCTCTTACATACTTTTTTATAGTTTGATGTATTCTCAGTGCTTTTAGCCCACACACTGTAACTTCCCAAGGCTGATAACTCAGCTCAGCCCCACGGCACCGTTAAACCAGGAGAGCAAACATCCTGGGAGCCCCAGACACCAAGGGCCTCTCCAGAACACATTTTGGAACCTCAGACAGGCCCAGCCAGGGGGAAGGTTCCTCACAACGAGGGCTTCACTCCAGCCTCTCATTGGGGGATCTTTGATAAATATGTTAATTTTGCAAGGCCTATAATTGTGTGTATTTCAGTGTGACAGTGTGCATGCATTTTTGGGGCATTCCACCAGGACCAAGTGCTGCACCCAAGGATCCTGAAATAAATATCAAAGCAAAAACCCTTTTTCCCCATAAACCATGTTTTGGTTTTAATTTTAAGACCAGAGAAAGGCATCACCTGCTGCTGGGATGTGAAGGAATCTGCTGGCTCCAGGACCCTGTCCGACATGAGGGGGAGATTGGGGTTCAGGGGGTAAAAAAGGATCAGCAAATCTGCTCCAATGCACACCCCGGTTTGGCACTGATGTGCTAATGCAGATGCTCTCAAAATCCTCCCAGAAATCAACCACTGGGAGCTGAAGTCGGTCAGGTTCAGACTGGAGCAAATGCATAATTGTTGCTATTTTTCTCTAAAGTAGATTTGCGTATTTGAGCCAGCTAATGGCAAAAATTCTCCAGAGCTCCATTTCTGGCCATCTCCAAACCAAGGCAGAAAGCCTTTCTGGGAGACAGGATGAGCTTTGTTTGACTAAGGCTGAGGTTAACAGGAGTCAGGGGACCCAATGGGACAGGTAAGCAGTGTCAAATTGAAACTATAAACTATGGCATAGTTTATAAACATTTATTGACGAGACTCTGCAAACCAAAGGACCCTTTCTGGTTTTGAATGCCCTCGAATTATGAAAGCTCTCACAGAACTGATACTGAACAACTGTAAATCCAAAAGAGTTTGACAGAAATGGAGGCCACTTCACTACCACAGAGAATAAGATGAAAAACATCAATTGACTTGGGGCAAGCTGTGGTTTATATATTTTTCTAGTTAGAAAATGGGACACTTCCTCCTGATTTATAAAATGTTTGTTTCTATTACAAGTATTTGTCTGTAGAGTTATTTTCATACACGTCTTCTAAAATTCTAGCATATGGATGGTATTCACCTGAGTTTGGAAGATAGACAAGACTTAAAAGAAGGTATAAAATACAAATTGGGTAAACTTATTTGTTTTTTGTATAAGAAGAGCCCAGTACTGTTACGATGCACAAATTGGAAATAAATAAACACCATTTACGTGCATTTCTGTCTAACGTGAGCAACTCCACAATCAAAAATCCAAGCTATGTGTGTATATATATATATATATTTAGAGAGAGAGAGAGAGAGAGAGNATATATGTATGTATTATGGGAAAGAAGAGAGGAATGACATTCATGGAAAAGCAAAATAGTGCTGACTAATTCTTTCCCTTGGAAAAACTTAAGGATGTCTTTCTTCACTCCTAAACTACAATGTTACTTCAGCTTTACTGATGTCCGTTTACAGCAGTGTCCATGCTCATAAACAAGTGATTTTTGCAGGAAGCTCATGAGACCATATTGTCCTTATTGAACCCATTCAGAAGAACTCAGAGGCAAACACAGTTGGATTGAGGACAGAGAAAAGGGGATGAGTCACTATGAACTGCTAAAAGAAGGCCTTTTGCAGAACAACTTCAAACATTAAATTTTCTGATTATGTAAAAGAGCTTCTTGTGGCTTGTGCCCCTCTGTAAGGGCATGCAGGGTGCAGGTGAGTTTTGTACAGCACACCTCACAGCTGATGTTTTCACTCATGGCTAACGACACGTTATCTTTCTTTGATAAAGTCTGAGTCAATAAGCACCTTCTGCTTTGAGGCTGCCCCTAAATCAGGAGCTGTTTTCTGAAAGATTAGAGGGTTCTTTTGGTGAAAAGAGTAACCCTTGGATTTTCCACTCCTGCAAGGGCATAGAGACAGAGCTAAGGTTCATATGTCATTAAATTGAATACTTCCATACATTCCAGTGAGTTGGTTTGTTTATTTTCCCAAATGGGGGATGGGAGAGGATTTTGTTTTCCCTGCTGGGTTGTTTTTTGGTTTTGTTTTTGTTTTTTTTACTTAAAGACCTGGATATTTCCAGAAAATAAGTTTAATTGCCTGTACTAGAAATCTGAGCTGTGCACACACAGCAAAATAGTGATTTTTTTTTTTTAAATTTAATTAATTGATCTCCATGCACACACGGTTCAGTTTTACTTAATGTTTCCACTCAGGTTTTTTACCTAACTGGAAAGAGATCACAGTTCCTGAAGAACCTGCACAACTCAACATGAAAAGAAAGCTGGATCCCTGTGAACGATGATCACATCTTACAAAATTTGAGAAGTAAGAGCAAATCATTTGACTGTTTTAAAAAGTGAGCACTTTGACAGGTACCAAACACTTCCAATTCCTGACACAGGCACTTGAAAGTACAAAGAAAGAAAAAAAAAAGGAAACTAAAAAAACACAACAAAGCAAAAATAAAAGCCTCAAAAAGAATAATTTTGGATTTGCTGGGCAAGGCACTGAACAGAAAGATTTGCAACCAACCTGCATCCTGACAGTGGTGTTCTTGAAGGCGAGGCTGATTCCATAATCCTTTCTCATGCAGAAGTTCTGTCTGGAACAAACCTCCTGAACTTCATAATTTCTACCATCTCCAAGACAGCAAAGCAGCTTCTTTGTAGAGAAGTTTCCTATTCCTCTTCAGCTTCTTACCCTCCAGCTTTCTACCTGCCTCTCACTTCCTCTATCCCATTCTTCATCCCATTCAGCATCTCACAAAAGCTTCCCTTACCTGTGCATGCTCAGTCATTCTTTGGGGAGGAGCAATCTTCCCCTGCCCTTCAAAGGCTTATCAGTGACCAAGGATGAAGAAAGAGATCAATAAGAAACTCCTCCCCTATCTAGCCAGACTCCTTTAAAAAAGAAAAAGTCTCACCTGCAGGAGGTTAACAAACTCACTAAACAGCTCTGCAACGAACAGAAAAAAGGAAGAATTCTAGAGATCAAAGCAAACAGCAATATGTTTGTGACCTTTCACTAAATATGAGGGTTAAAAAACCCCAAACCTAGAGAAAGCATGAGAAAAAATCTCCTGCAGTAAAAATCTGACAGGCTTTTGTAGCATCCAAGGAGTTCAATTGAGTTCAAGGAGTGTAGTGTTTGCTCACACTTACAGAAGGGTCATTAATACTTGGCTGCCCTTAAAAATAGCTGCAGACAGCAGGCTTCCATCCAACATTGTCCAACACGGTATGAGTGGGATAAAGCATGGCAAATCAGTGAACCACAGCAAGATTCTGAGGTCAGGGTCAGATTAAGGCACAGATATGACAAGCCAGCATCTGCTGAAGCCCCACCTGGAATTATATAGCAGTAAGATCTCTTAAATAATAAATTGAATTACTCCTCCAATCCATATTCCTGATCTCAGTGAACCCTTGCGAGTAAACAAGGGATTGCATGATCTGGAATGAGTCACCCCTTTCAGATGTGGCTTTTGAAGTCTTAAACTGACCTTGAAATTACTACTTTTATCATAAAAAGTAAGCACTTTTAGAAAATGTAGTTTGCAATGAAGACAGTTTAGGCTGTAGCCCCAGACTAAAAAAATGTGAAAACATTAAATCCTTATCATGGCAGATGTTAAGGATTAAAGTGTAGGTGCAACTAGAGGCAAGATATAAAAATGGCCCTTACTTCCCCAATATATCTCTTTATCTCTGCAAGTCATTTGTTTGCTCTCCTAACAAATAAATTTTTCCTGTAGCAGCTTTCCCCCTCCAGGCATAGTAAGGCAGGCTGGATTCAGCCATGCATCAGTGGCATATCAACCAAGTTCTAAATGCTGAATCTTCTCCAGACTGAAGCAGAAGTAGCAGTTTTGATTTTCCAGACTGAGGCTGACTTTGCAATTCTGGAAGTCAATAAAAAATGTTTCACTTGTAAACCGAGCAGATTTGGTCTGGATGTCACTGTGAAAAAATAAATGTAGTGCTCTCAGCATGTCAGCTTGACAGGGTCACTTTGCTTTTCTGACCACAATTCTGCTTTAAAACTAACCTTTCAGCAGCTGCTCAGTTCCAGTCATCAATCCTACTACTGTTGAAAAGCAATTGCAAAAACACCCATAGACTTCAGCAGGAACAGGATGAAGCTCTTATCTTATAAATGATAGTCTTATGACACACAAAGTGGAAGTAAAAAATCTCACTGTGATTTAGACAGGCAGAAAATATCCCCATTGACCCAGTTCAGATCACTGGAGATCTACATCCATTTGTTTTCAGTTCAACAAACAGAAGGGTTTATGGTTTTTTTTTTACTAAATCATGGATATGATAGAAAACAAAACCTGCTCTCTCTCTGATGGAATCTGCAGATCAGTTTTGTAATAAAGTAGAAAATCTCTGACTCTTAACCTACCCAGAAGGTGAGCACAGCCCCCTGACTAAGGCTGCATTTTATAAACTGTGATAGGTCCAAAGTCACAACACTCCTCTTACCAAACTCAAGACTTTTACACAGAAAATATTCGAGCCCTTTAAATGGAGCAGCAGCACTGTGATGCAAATCATCAAGTTGCAGGACCATTAAAATTCTCCTGTTTCATTGCCCTCTGGGCAACAATTGATTCTGAGGCACCAGCAGGCCTCCAAAGGGAAACAGAACAAAAAGAAAAGCAAAGACACAATCCAGCCGTATTCGAGTTTCAAATCCAAAATTCATTACCTTCACTGCAGCATTTTCACCACAAAGAGTTGTCCCCAACAGAACATGCTAAAATGGATGTCTTTTCCCCCTGCTTTTGCAAATCCATTCAGTAACAGTCTGTTTGGTTCCTGGCTTCCAGTGCATCTTTTTCAAACTGTTTAGCTCTATAGGAAACAGAGATTCTTCCCACCCCACACACTGAGCTGCCATCACTATATAAGTGTGTTCTGAGCATTTACAGTTTTCCATACACTAATTAAAGCTTCATATAGAACCTTAGCGAATTAAGAATCCAACAAATTTATTCTGAAATAAACTGTCTGCAACTGGCTATTTACATAAAAATACCTGCTGATGAACATGTTTCTATTCTTCTTTCCCCTCCTGCTTCTTTCAGCAGCAGCCAACAGCTGTGGGTGCACAAAGCATCTAAAACAATTCAAGATTCAGATGTTAAGCCCTGAGGTATTTTTTTCCTCACAATCATAATCCCCACTAGTGCCTCTGCAATATGCTCTGTAGTGCTACATACCTGGGGTTGGTTTCTATTCCTGAATTCCAGAATCCTACAGCTATCTTTGATTATTTCTTTTTACTACTGTTATCCTCACTATGTGCATGAAAATGAAATAATTTGTAAATTTCTTATAAGAGCTTGTCTGCAGGAACTTCTCACAGTTAAAGAAAGCCCAAAGAATGTCAGTAATAAATTTACACATTGCCCTCAAGAAAAGGAAAAAAACCCAAACCCTAAACAAAAGCAAAAAAATACAACCCAAACCCAAAAGCTTTCTGTGAACATGCTGTGTTTTTCTCTTTTTTTGTTTACAAGCCAGAAAGGTGCAAGATCTCCTATGCTATTAACAGGTCCTTTCCAGATACACTTTTAGTGTGGTACAGTCAGGACAATGTAGAGTCTGACCAGCTCCTACTAGATTTCAAACCAAGAAAAATATTCCCTGCCTTTTGTTTTACTTCCAATGGCAATGCCTCTAAATTAGTAATTCTGGCCCTGAACTGTTTGCATTGTCTACTGCACCAAGCAAAACAAAACCCTTAGTGAGAACCTGAAAATAACACTGGCCATACTCAACTGTAACAATTTCCATTGCCCAAGCAGAGAAAAGTTCAAAAAGTACACAAACAATATAATTATTCGTAGGAATTTGGATTGTAAAAATCACTTCAGAATCTCAGTTTTTATCTATATACAAAATAACTACTTACTATCATTTTTATTTGCAGTAGAACTCTATGTCTGAATGCTTGGACTATAAGCAATTATTCCAGTGAAACTGCACTTAGTAAAACATTAAGCAGTATTAAATGAAAATATGACGCATTTAATTATGAAAACTGACCATAAAATTTTAAGCCAAATCATAGCTTTAGTGTCAGAGGCTTATTAAAAACCTCAGGGCTGTTAGTGCCAGTTTTCCAAGGGCAGCTCTACTCAGAGCCACTGGAGTGTTCTCACTAGAATGACACACTACAGAATGCTAATAAATAACTCTAATTATACTCAACTCGCAAATTCTCTGGGACTGTTTTAAAAGAGTACAAGCCCATCACAGAAAGTAGGAAAAATCACACAGTGTTTTATGATTTGCCTGTTCTGGCTGATGGATTTTGGAGTGCCCAGCCCCTTTTTCACATGGATTATGTCTTGCAATAGCAGCACCTTAAAGAACTTCCAAGACCTTTTAAAGATGTTTTTTGTGGCTCAATCATACATGAAGTGGGAATGGACTTAAAAGGACATTCAGCTAAGTTCACCATCAAATAGGATGCAAGATATTGTCAAATACAGCAAGATACTCTGTCCTGTTATCCAGATGGTGGCTGAGGATATTTGACAACATTGGCCCCATTATTGATAACTGGGGTACCCCACTAGTGACTGGACCTCTTCTGGACTTTGTGACACTGATCCAACCCTTCCAATTTTCAATTTGGTCCAGTTTTCAATTCATGTCACTGGCCATTTACCTCTGTGAGGACAGGCAATCTGTTAGGCTGTCTGATTGTCCCCATGACAGGTAGGATTTCCCTTATATCCAGTCCAAAACTCTCCCTTTATACTCTGAGCCTATTTCTTGTCCTCCCACCGTGCACCACTGTCATGAGCCTGGTTTCAACTTCTCAGTGAGCTCCTCATAACTACTGGGGGGCTGAAAGGTCCCTCTCCTCACAGGGCAAGGGGCTCCAGTGACTTACCCCAGTCACTCAGTGTTGGAGTCCAGGAAAGCTTGGGAACATTTCCTGCTCCTCTGGGTGTTTATTTTATTCCCAGAACTACTCAAAATAGCTTAGCCTGCAACCTAAGCTTGTGGGAGAAGCTCCCTTCACTTTTGGGAGAACTTGAATGCACCAGAGAAATGAAAAGATTTTTGTTTGGTGTACCACAGAAAATTTGTTTGTAATTTTTAGATTTTGCTCTATATATTATATATTGACAACATGGAGAATTCAGGGTGTCATCTTCTTCTTCTTCTTCTTCTTCTTCTTCTTCTTCCTTCCTTCTCTGACCTAAGTTCCTGTGATTTTGTGATTGGTAGAAAGAATCTAGTGTAGAGGAAAAGTGTTAACTAGGGTTAGTAGTTATTGGTACACTGTTTAGAATATCTGACGTTGGAACTGTTAAATGGGTAAAAAAAGTTTTTAAAACAGTCTGTACTCAAGGTCTTTCTGGCCATCTTGCAGTGTGATTCTGATTGTGCTAAGCTCAGGCAGGAGCAGCACACAGAAACTGAGATAAGAACTTAATAAACAACATGAAGAACAGAAGCTGCACTTGTGACTCCTTTCTTTTCAGGTATGGAGCCTTGAAAAAGAAGAAGAAGCAGCCCAGCCAGGGGCAGAAGGCTTTTTCAACTCAGCATTCTTCCCGGGGAGAGGGGTGGCAAAACCAAAAGTCATTTTCCCGGCATGCTCTAATAAATGCCGAGGAGAGGAGAGGATTCCTCCCCATAACTTACTCTCTTCCTGGCCTTTTCCTGAGGATGGGTGCAAAAAGAGGCAAAAAGCCTCTTTTCCCTATCATCCAAGACATTCCAATCTCCATGATCTTTCAAAGACAGAAAAGGCTTTTGGAAAACTGGGATGCAGAAAGTCATGCATGACTTCCCTGATCCCAGGGACTTACCTAGCTAAAATTTGTCCAACTCTTCTAAAACTGTTCCAACTGCAGGCTACTTTTGAAGGTTGCAGCTGTGTCCTTCATCCTGCTCGTGGTTACACATCCCCACGTTCTTTTCTATCCCACTCTTTGTGGGTCAATTCAGTTAAGTGGTTCAAGATAAAACCAAATGCAAAATCTTTTTTTTTTTTAAGTTTATTTTTGTATCATGTCAGCAAACCAATCCGTTCAGTCAAGGGGCTGTGAGACCATAAGATTGAATTCTACGGAAATCACAAGAATCCACAGGAAGAAACAAAGGGTAGAGTTGGATGTAAACAACTTTTTATCAGCTTAAGATGAACATTAAATCTTTTCTTGAGTGTTTTCCTGGATCTAAACCATGGCAACCACAGAGCTAGAAACAGCTCTGTGTTTTCCTGAAATGTTTAGATTCTGATACATTTAGCATATTGCATTTAGAGAGTGAATGTCTCCCAGAGAGCAACAAGTTACGAGTAAAGGTTGACTATTTTAATTTTCTACTTTATTCTTCTAATATGTATTGGCCATAACACAAATTCTGCACTCTGAACTTCACTGTACTAATCTAGCAGAAATTAAGAGTTTAGTAATTGCTTGTTGATGCTGTGATCTAATAAAAGCCTAATTTAAAATGCACTGGCATGAGATACCGTATAACTCACAGACAAACATTTTAACATATAACACAGGCAAACATCAAAAAATACATTAAATACATGGTAAATATAGTAATAGTATAGTAATAAGTACAATAAATATAGTAAGAAAATATAAAATCTTTAAAAAGAAACTGTCACTCTTTCTTACAACACATGATTCAAGTGATGGATTTATAGCAAGATAAGCCTTGCTGGGAAAAAAAAACCCTATCCTCTGCTTGATATATACTGTTCAAAGACAGATTTTTTTCAGAATATATCTACAATCACAAAATGCACGAGATCTGATTTTGAGAGTGGGGAGGATTGACAATGACAAGGAACATGCTCAGCTGGGGTCTGCCTTCATCTCTAAACCCACGGAAGCAACCTCAAGCCTCTCCTAACTCCCCAAAGAGCTGACATTAAACTTGAAGGGCCCCAAGCAGAGGGCAAGGCTTTATAGCTCAGCACTCCCAGTGCAGAGAGACCTGGCTTCCCTGGCAGATCAGCCTATCTCACATGTTCACCTGAGATAAGGACAAGTGTGCCAGCATTTTATTGCAGAATGGCTGAAGTGCTGCAAATTCAAACACTGGTTTGTCTCCCTGTGACTCATTCAAGAACTTTCAGCAGGACTTTCATCACCATGCAGACCCAACAAACATCAATGATCACTAAAAAGTGTTCACCATCACAGCAGAAACAGGTTGGGTGTCATTTTCCAGCCCTAAACTTTAACACTGGCTGGCTCTTCAAAGATATATACCATTTAAAATCCATTACCTCTTGTCATTAACACCTTAATTATTCAGGAAGGATTTTTTAAAGCTTTCATATGGCAGTCCAAGCCATATGATGAGACTATTTTAATGCTGCAATGTTTGCATTGCAGTGAAATGTAGAGGTCTTTATTGTGTGCTAGTCCCTTCATGGTTATACATTTAAAAGATAATCTGTGTCCTAAAGTTTGTGTAGAGCAGATGTCAAACAAAGGGTTCAGGTGGGCACTTAAAGTAAGAAACTGAAAATCAGCTTAACACTTTACCTCGTGCACTAACAGTACTTTATCAGGTTTATTCAAACATTGGTTTGTCTCCCTGTGACTCATTTAAGAACTTTCAGCAGCACTTTCATCACCATGCAGACCCAACAAACATCAGTGATAACTAAAAAGCATTTGCCATCACAGCTGAAATAGTTTGGGTATCATTTTCCAGCCCTAAACTTTAACATTGGCTGGCTCTTCAATCCATTTAAAAGTTCCATTGTGGTCTGTTTTTCCAACTTCACAGTCAGGGAAAACTTCTAATCTAATGATTTTCTTGTATCATCTGTTTCCAGGCCCCTATTTCTTTCATATATTTTAAAAGAAAACAATCAGTTGTAGTTCCCACAATTTTTGTATATGGGACACTTGTTCCTAGATTGTAGGAAAAAAAAAATAAACACAGTTTGTATTCATTATCTAATATACTAAGTCCTCTTCATATCACAACCCCCCATATTTTTTTCCTAACTAATTAAAAAAATTAAAAAAGACATTAATTAAATTAAGCACAATATTTTTGTTCTTTCCTAAAAGAAGTCAAGTCTTAATTGCTTGTAGAATGCAAGTTCACAGGGTTTCCTTTCTCCAGTTGATGGAACTTATATAAGTATTTTCATTTTGCATTTTTGTGAGTGTTGTTTTTCTGACAGCTCAGTAGTTTTTGCTTTTTTAATTTTTTTTTAAAATTTTTAATTTTTTTTTTTATTTCTCTTTTTCACATGTGCACATCCAAACAGGCAAACTACCAGAAACCATATTTGGTCATAATTTTTATCAAATCAGAGATGGAAATTTAGGTAAGGGGAAAAAAAAAAAAAAAAGAAAAATAATCAATGTTCCAAAGGACTTGGTGGCAAAGGTTAATCTTCCCTGAAATGTCATGGCATCTTGCAGCACTTTTTACCACAGCTGGTTTTGGTTTGTGGGGGGTTTTGGGGAGTTTTGTTTGTTTGCTTTTAATTTCCTGTATAAATAACATCAGTGGCAGAGAATAAAAACTGTTTTCATCCCTTAAGAGTTTTGCAATCACCTGGGATGTAAGAAAGAGAATTTTAAATTGTTGTTTGATTCAAGTCAGGGACTTGAGCCTGGGATTTTTAAACCTTAAATAAATATTTCTCTGTCACAAGACTGTTTAATTACTTTAGGATGATATTCTCTGTTTTATTTTAAAACTTTTTCAAAGCATATCTGGAAAATAACTATTTTTCTTCCAATGCCAAAAGAGGGGAAAAACACTCCAACACTTAGAATTTTCTCAATAAGTAATATTCCTTTCTGGCAAATTCCATTACAGAAACAAATCTCATTTTTTAAAAATTTCTAGTGAGATTATCAATAAATTCCTCTGTATACTGTGTTTAATTTGATAATGTAAATTACAAAAAAAAAATTAGCATAGAACATAATTAAAGATGTGTTCTGTTACAAATAGAGCTCTGTAACTTGAGATAAAATTCCCATGGGCACTAAAAATAAAAAGTGTCTTCTTTATGTTGGGATTTGGGTATTAGCACCCTCTGTGATCATTTGGCTTTGCAACTCACATTTTTCTGAACTTGGATTAGGTTAAGTGTTTAAGGATTTCTGTGTTCTGGCAAAAGTCTCTTACATGAGACTCAAGCAGAGCAGAATTCTGTCTAAAATTAGAATGTACAATAATTATATATATTTGGAAGATATATACCATTGAAAATCCCTTGCCTCTTGTCATTAACACCTTAATTATTCAGGAAGGATTTTTTTAAGCTTTCATATGGCAGTCCAAGCATATGATGAGACTATTTAAATGCTGCAAAATTTGCATTGCAGTGAAATGTAGAGGTCTTTATTGTGTGCTAGTCCCTTCATGGTTATACATTTAAAAGATAATCTGTGTCCTAAAGTTTGTGTAGAGCAGATGTCAAACAAAGGGTTCAGGTGGGCACTTAAAGTAAGAAACTGAAAATCAGCTTAACACTTTACCTCATGCACTAACAGTACTTTATCAGGTTTATTCAAACATTGGTTTGTCTCCCTGTGACTCATTTAAGAACTTTCAGCAGGACTTTCATCACGATGCAGACCCAACAAACATCAATGATCACTAAAAAGCATTTGCCATCACAGCAGAAATAGGTTGGGTGTCATTTTCCAGCCCTAAACTTTAACATTGACTGGCTCTTCACTTAAGAGTTCATTGTGGTCTGTTTTTCCAACTTCATAGTCATGGAAAACTTCTAATCTAATGCATTGCTTAAAGTACTTAAAGAAAATACTTAATGTACTCAAAGTAAGAAACTTAAAATCAACTTGACACTTTACCTTGTGGACTAACAGTATCTTGTGATGGAGCAAATTTGTAATTTCTGCTACAGAAACCCCAAACCAAGCACTTTCCCATGGCCAGCAAGATAAAATTTCAATGCCTTAATTAAAAAAACAACCTACCTCTAAGAGCTGCTCAGCAATTCAGGAGGGAAATGGCAGTTTTCATCTATCCCATTGCACCACACAAAGAGAAGCAGCTGGGATTATGTTCCATCATGTTTTCCTTCTGTTGTGAGTAAATACCCCTGCAAATTCCACTGAGGAATGTATCCAAGATGATGAAAACACCAAATTCAGCTGAAAATCCTGTCCTTCTAGTTTTGTTAGTATAGCTGTGGTTTTAGACACCTAGTTGGCTAGTTCATGTGTTTGTGTCAGAGCAGCAGATGTAAAATTTAAAAGGCTCCACCTGAAGGGTTGGTGGAAAGTGGACTTTAAAAGGTCTTACCTGGAAGACATTACTCCATCAGCCAAAAGGGGACTAATTTTGCAGGGACACAGACCTCACCAATTTGTGGAGTGTTCTATGCCATCCCCAGCAAGCAGCAGGCACCTGCTTCAGCCAGTGGCTTCTGATGAGCTTTATGGATTGAAGCACTTCTGTTGTTCACAAGATATAGTTATATACTCCCAATTCCACCTTCTTTCCAGCAGCCAGGCTGCATGAAAAAGGCTCAAATGGAAAAAAAAAAAAGCAAATGTTTTCCTGACATTAATTTTCTCCACAAGCTGTTTCGACCCTCAGAGGCCTTGGTATCTAGCCACAGACATCCCAATCTACAAAACTGGGGATGAAATGTAAAATGACCACATTTGAGCAGTGACCTGCAGATTTCTGAAAACGTGTAGCCTAAACAATTCAAAATCAATCCTCTACCATTACTGAAAAAAGTGATTTATTTAGTTAGTAATTTATTATTATTATTATACCTATTAGAAGCCGACTGTTTTCATAGCAGAGCTTTACACATGTAAACAGCTTACTCACCACTTCAGCAGCACAGATTTCACTCATTTTTTGACCACCTGACCTGAAAATCACATGTAATCTTCTGCTCACTAGAGAGAAGAACTGTCTTCTGTACACCTCTAACCTTATACAGGTATTTACACCCATCAGTAGTGAAGGTAAAACCATTCCAGAACTTGGAGATTTGGTAACAGAACGAACAGAAAGCGACAATTGTTCAAGTTGCAGGTAAGGACAGTCAACACTCAAGGAAAGCAAGCAGCTAAGGCATTTTAAAGAGGCATTACTACATCTACCACAAACTTCTATATAAAAGGCCAAATCTAGGCAAATAATTCATAAAAATGTATGTTTGGTTTGCAGCATTTCTTCTAGCAGGTGATACTTCCCCTCAAACTTTGTGTTAATCAAATCTTTTCAATAAGCTGATCAACAAAAGTCTTCATTGCAAATTGAAATGGTAAAAATGGTGTTGCTTAGATGGGTGAGCAACTTTTGCTGTGAAATTTTGCATGGGTGTTGATGTAGAAGAAATTTTATATTTTTCCTACATGTGTGAAGAAATTTAAAAAAATCTTTGTGTGTGTACCCTTGTAAAATGCAAATGCAGCAGTAATAACAGAAAATGGACAGAAAAGAGGCTATTCTGGAGTTCCTTCCAATATAAATTTTCTCAATTCCACTTAGTACAAAGTGCTTAGGGAAAAATAGTCTTTCAAAAAATAAACATTCACATTGTTTAATCTTCAATTAAACTTAGTTTCTCTAATGCTTTAAGTTGTTTGCATACTAAATACATGCAACAAATGCAACAAATCATCTCAGTCTTTCTTTTTAATACATTTTATTATTTTACAAAAAGAAATAAAAGTCCCAGGCAGTACATTCTTTACCATGTGCAACCCCCTAATTTGGTCATCATATCTGCTGTTTAGGCAAGGGATGTGTTTATATAGTTGAGTTCAAATAACAAGAACAGGAGACATGGATTCTGTTCTTCCCTTTGAAGAGGGTATAAAATAGGAGTTTGGACAATTCACATCTCAAGTACAGCATTTAGTACCACAGCATTTGATTTTTAGCAAGCTGCCTCAATATTGATGCTAAGCTTCCTTTAAAGTCTCTCTGTCCTGTTGCAGTGGCTTCAATGTACATGAAATAGCAAAATATCAAGTTGTGCCTATTACACTAATATTGACTCAAGCCTAGTGACCTCAGCACACTGCTATTTCAAAAGCAAATGTTAAAATAGCCAAAAAACTCAGATTAAAGTTCTTTTGGGTGCTTAAGTAGCTTCTGTCTTGTGAGCAAGCAATAGCAGGACAGGACAAGGGGGAATGGTGTCAAACTGAAAGATAGTTCAATACTAGGAAAAAATTCTTTACAATGAGGGTGGTGAGACACTGGCACAGGTTGCTGAGAGAAGCTGTGGATGTCCCATCCCTGAAAGTGTTCAGGACCAGGTTGGATGGGGCTCCGAGCAACCTGGGATAGTTGTGGAAGGTGTCTCTGCCCAAGGCAAGGATATTGGAACTGGAAGATCTTTAAGGTCCCTTCCAACCCAGGCCATTCTATGATTCCGTGAAAATACCTCCATGAAGCAAAATAGATGTATCCTCTGATCACACCTCCAGCCCTGAGCAACATTTAAGCAGGGACTTTGGAGCCAAGTTGCATCTGCCTGTTTATTTTTCTATACATTTTCCTACACTAAGCTTTTCCATCAGCTGTAACAAACAAATTCAAATACCTCTCCTTCCTGTTTTCCTGAGCTCATGTAAATCTCTTGTACCTGTAATACTCCCTAGCAAGCACACTGTAGCAGTGCTTTATTGAATGATTTATATGACACACAGCAGTTCGATGAGAGCAAAAATATCAGAATAAGTATACTAAAGTTATATAAACCAAATAAAATAAACATGAACAGAACAAGTGTAAAAGCGTGACCAACCTGGATGTTAAAGCAATCTCTTATTTGCAAGTGGACTAAGTAAACCTTCACACAGATGTATTTTGTATTTTGTGCACTTTCAGAACCAAATAGCCATTGGAGAGCACCTGGGGAACCTCAAAACAAGGAGGTACAGCAGACACAGGGTGTCTCTTCAGTGGGGTTAGCCCTTTCTACCTCACCTCCCACATCTGTAGTATTTTGTTGTTTCAGTATTTTGCCTAGATTTTCCCTTTTCTCGGGTGTACTTGCAAGCCTCAGCTGAACACCATGCGCCACATAACTTCAAATTTAAATCCAATAAAAACATTCTCAGGCATAAAAATGCAGGCGCACAGAAGTTTTTTACAAGATTAGAGCTTTAGTGAGAGTTAGATGAGAGTTTTGAAACCCGAGACGGAGAACACCAGACAAGCACAAACCACTTTTTATTTTTTTATAGCAAGTTACCCCCCCAGAAACACTTTAAAAAAAAAAATCTCTTTAGTTTCTTCACTTTTATATTTTTGGTATAAAGTGAGCACAAGCCTGCAAAACAAACTTAGAGCAAAACCAAACACGCACACAAACACACGGTGGATTTTTGGTGGATTTTTTTTTTCTTTTCTCTTTTCTTTTCCTTGCTTTCCTTTTCTCCCCCAGCTCCTGAGCGCACCGAGGGGAGGAGAAGGAGGCGAGGGGCAGGATGGCGACCTGCAGAAAGTTTGTGTGGCGCTGGGGCGCTCGTGGGGAGGAGGATGAGGAGGATGAGGAGGATGAGGAGGATGAGGAGGATGAGGAGGATGAGGAGGAAGGCGACTCTCAGAAGCTGAAAAGGAGCTGCACCTCCCTCGGCGCCGGCGGGCGGGGAGCCGGGAGGAGGCGGGATGAGGGATGAAGGATGAGGGATAGAGGGATGAGGGATGCGGGGCGGCGTCGCCCGAGGCGCTTTAAAGGCTCGGAGGCGGCGGAGGAAGGCGGCTCGGAGCGGAATGACCGAGGTGAAGGTGGCCGTGCTGGGCGGCAGCGGAGCCGGCAAGTCGGGTAAGGGGGGAAAAGGCAGAGAGGGATACCCCTGGTTTGGTGGAGGGGCCCCGCTAAACACGGCTGTGCTTGCCTTCCCGCAGCGCTGGCCGTGCGCTTCCTGACCCGCAGGTTCATCGGGGAGTACGCGTCCAGCGCCGGTGAGCATCCCGGGGAGGGACAGAGGGACCGAGGGAGGGAGAGATCCCTGGGGAGCGCAAAATGCTACTCTTCGAGCGCTTATTTGACCAATTTGGAGAAAATTGGGTGAAACCGCGGTGCCGCAGAACTTTTGGGGAAGAGGCGAGTTCCCGCTCGGTTAAGGGTGAGAGGTCCCGATGGGGTGTGAGCCCCGGGAGGGGAGAGGGCGAGAGGGATTTGGGGGAGAGAAGGCTCCGAAGGGCAGAGCCTCGGGCACCGGGCTGGGGAGATGCTCCTCGCACAGCAGCCGGGAAGGGAAGAGAACCGAGCTGCGAGCGCGGAGCGAGGGGAGTATTTTATGGTCAGGTCGGTCGGAGAGACGGAGAGGGTAAAGGAGTAGACTAGAAAAAAAAAACCCAACACCTCTTCTGCTGAATATCTCCTCCTCGGCTCCAGGGGAGAGGGGAAGGAGATTGTTTATCTGGCGCTGGTGGTTAATCAAAGCGTAGTTCGAGGCCCCCAGTGAAGCAGGAGGGCGCTGGTTTGGTGGCTTTGGGGAAAGCCTCGCTATGCTCAGGACAGAATGTCACATTCTCGCCAGAATGAATGTGCTGATAATCCCTAAGACGCTTCTGTCTTGGAAGATGGCAAAGCAGCACTTGGACTTTTACATCCCAGGTGGAAATACTGTTCAGCTGATACACAAATAATTTGGGAAGTGTGCTGCTAACCCAGCTGATGTGGATAAGTCTCGAAACTTAACGAGGCACAGAGATTGCCACCTACCTACCTCACTGTCCCTGCTAAAGTGAAGGAGTCTCTCCACACTTTTTTTTTTTCCCCCCACAGGAATCAAGGTAGTCTCTAGTGATGCATAAATAACAAAGCAAAAAGAAGTATTAGGCTGAATTGTACTGAATAAATCCAAATTAATTTATTCTGAAGGAAGAGCTACAATTGTAGCTACAATTGTACGTTTGTGCATTACCATTATTTGTTAATATACAGGCTGAGCAGTTTTTGTCCCAGCTGGCTGCTCTTAGGTCTAAGATGCCACATGCAAATTATGTATTGCTCTCTGTGCTCCAAGTGTGTTTCAAGCCACCTACAACCAAAACCAGGTTCTGTTCTGAGCCTCCAGTAATGCAAGTCCTGAAATAGACATGTCAAAGCCCCAGAATATTTTCATTTGTTATCAAATGTTTGTTGGAAGATAAGTTTAGCACAATTTCTAGAGTGGAGGAAAGTAGGAATAGGGGTGACTAAATAAAGATCATACCACTGTTAGTGGAGTCAAAATAAACATAAAATATTTGTTTAATCAAGGAAAAAAACAAGGCGCTGTAGATTTTATACCCTGAGATGCTTGGGACTGATAGTTTATTGCAGATGAACTTTTAAGACGTGCATGGAGAACGCTGAAGATGCTAAGTTCCAGAGATCACAGAGCTATCCCTCATTACAGTTTTAAGTGTGTTTTCTGTCGTGTCAACACCAATTCTTGTCCCTGTAGTTCGGAAAATGACAAATTATAGTGTAAAAAGCCTGTTGGCAACCAAAGACTGGTTACACTTGGTTATAACATCCTGCTGCTTAAAATAATAGTGATGCTGTGTCTGCAGTAGAGTTCCCAGTGCTGGCAGAGAGTCCTAAATCTGAGAACTGACGCTACAGAAATATTTTTGGGCTAGATCCTAAGGACATGATCCTGTAAACACTTTTGGTCTGATGCTGCCTGGTATGAGAACTCTTAAAGCACCAGATGTCATGGTAAATAAACTTTATTGCTAAATAACGCTTTTGTACAGAATCAGAGCTGCACATAGTCTGGGTGACTGCTTTTATAATCCTGAGACCTGGCATCACACTGAGTGATCATCAACACTTAGCTGATTGTGAGGATCGTGTATTGCCCTCTCCTCCATTCTGGAAGAGGAAAAGAGGGGTCTGAAAGTATTCACCAGGACTTCCATGGGTGCACCACAGTGGAATGGGGTTGGTCTGCCAAGGGGTTGATTAGTGCACAATTAAATAGGTTTGTTTCCAGTGTGTGTTCAAAAAAAAAGAAAAAACCAAACAATCAGTCAACAACACTACAAAAACAACAACAAAACCACAAAACAAACATACAAAAAGTCCCTTCCTAACAAGCCTCCTCGCCTGCAAAAGCACCAGATTAGACACAAGGAAATCTAAGTGTCTTGAAAAACCAATCAAATATCAAATACTCAAGGAATCCTCAGTATTATCAAATTTCACTGTTGCCTTTTCACTGTCTTGCCCAGTCAGTAACACTGATTTTCTTTGGATAATATCTGTTGTTTAGAGTGCATCTACACTAAACACTTGTGCCTGGATGGGAGGCAGATACACCTGGAAATTTATGACCCTTGTTCACAGGTAAGAATTTAGCATGAGGAGGGTGAAGAAAAGCTGTTCTTCATTACCTGGGTATGTGACAAAAAGGGTCAAGGGGTTACAAACTTTCAGTTGTTGGAATTTGTGCCTGCTTTTTTGTTTGTTTTTTTATAAAGACTGAAATTTTATAGTTGCTGGGGCTTGGAACTACTGAGTACTTCCCCATTTCATCAAATAAACTTCATTGCTGAAATTTTCTGGAAATGATTTTGCATTTTGGAATAATACTAACAGGAATAACTTACCACTTTTGCTTTACATAGGTAAATACAGAGACAAGTTATTGGATTACATGCAGTCTTCTCAAATACCCTAAATGAATGAAATTTAGCTTATAAAGCAAACAATTTATTAAATAGCTGCAGAAATGGTCAAAATAGACAGGCCTGGAAGTAAGGCTTGCATTCAGAGAGCAATTTCCTTTTCCAAGGAAAGCCATAATGCAACTTATGCTCATTGACAATTAAAATTTAATCACTGCAAACCACTCTGAGATGACATTTTGGATTAATTCACTTAATTTACGGCAGTGGAGAGACTTAGGTACTGTGCAACACATGCAGACCTGGCTCTGTCTGACCACACTGGCTCTCCAGGTTCCCTTTTGGTAGCTGTCTTGCCTCTTACCAACTGAGGTAAGGAATGCTAATATGAAAGCCAAACCACTGAAAGTCTGACCCACGCTTAAATTCAAGGACTTTAAAGCTTAACCAGTGTAAAACAAGCACTGCTTGTCCCAGGGCAGTGAGGATCCTGAAATTGCCACTGTGCCATGCAACACAGTGGAGATTTCCCCTTGCTCTCCTCTTCTCAGAGGCTTCTGTTCTGCAGGCTTGCTTCCACCTGTCTGAGAGCCCTTTCCTGAGCTTGCCTGCAGCTTCCACTTGCTGTCATATTAAATCCTCTGGCTTGAGGGCAACATTTTTTAAGATACTGAAACACTGGGAGCTGGATAGGGTTGAACAGATTAGGCCTAAATTACGAGGAGAGACTTTGCTGCAGTATGGGCACAGGTTTGTGCTAGCAAGCTAAAACTGCCTTGTACTAGTTTTTCCTTAGGAACAAGGCCTAACTTTAGCTTTTTTTCTTGTTTGCTGCTTTCTTCCCAACCTCTTCTTAGTTTCCTGCTCAGGAGCAGGTAGAGGTGGTATTGCTTTTTGTCTGATAGGACAGGATGGGTTTTGGGGGTCCTGTATCCTGTGGATACAGGGAAAGGAAACAGGAGAGAAGGAAACAGGACTAGACAGTGGAGGGAAGAGTTGCCATTTTTGCTTCTTCTTCCCAAAAACTTCCTGCTCCCTCAGGCTTCTCTTTAGCAGCTGGATTCCTGTTCTGCAAAGCTCACTGTCCCTTCACCCACCTGGGAAACATCTGTGACACACAGGTGACCTCTCCTGCCCCTAAACCTTCTGCACAGCCCCCACAGCATTAAAAATCTTCCACTGAAAATGCTGAAATCTTTAGACAGTTCTGGGAACTTGTGACATCTTTTTTCTCATGCATCCCCGATCATTGCCAGCATCCAGTGATCATCCCTCGTGGTAAATTAACAGTATTTTCCAGCCCAGATGTTTATGGTGCTGCAGTGCTGCCCTGATGCTGAGCCAATCAAGGCAACCAGGGTGGGATGGCAGAGGAGATTATACATTACAAGTGTCAAAATGCTAAACTAGCAAGGGACCAACTTACATGATCCTGTTTACTACTCAAGATAGAGATTTTTTTTTTTTTCACAGAGCCGAAGTAAATTTTTTAATTTTTTTTTTTTTCTGGTCTGCCTCCAGTATTTTATCTATTTTAGGTCACATGGTCTTGCTAGCTGCTGCCAAATCATGTGCAGAGATAAGCTAATTTTAAATAGCTTTGAAATTACATTCTTTTGCTTAATGGGACAGTTTACAGTTGTTGCTTTCTGGAAATCAGAAGTGTGACAGTTTCTTGGTGAGAAGGGAGTGAAGGATTAGTATAACCCTGTTATCACTTGAGTGACTTTTGTCACTGAAAGAAGATTTCTTTCTAGCTCTTCAGAAATTTAACATATGGGTAATTAGTGTTTGAAACTTGGACAATTCAACAAGGAAACAAAACAAATTAAGAAAATCATTAAGCTTACTGTTGTTGGAATATTAGGAACGTGCAAACCAGAGCTATAACCAGAAAAACACACAAATGTTGATGGCTCCTGTATGTTTCATTCTCATGTAACCCTGCAGAATATTAAGCATAAGCAATGGCTGTACAGGTCATGGAATTTTACTGCTTAAACAAAGTGTAAATGTTTCACAATGAACTTCTCAGTGATCCACAGCGCCATCTTTAATGCTGGTTATTTATTAGGCTTTTGGAGCAGTACTCACCTGAATTCAATGCCAGCACCAAACCTATTAAATATCTTTTGCAAAGAAAGTTACAGTGTTCTCACATTCCCAGCGACAAAGAAGATGCTCTAAAGTGACAAGAGTAACATTGTTTTTCCGTGTGCATTTGAACTCTTCCAGCCACAGCAAGGGAAGCTCTCCCTCACGGATGAGCTCCACTGGGCTGATGGATTTATCATTGTTTACGACATCAGTGACAGAGCTTCGTTTGCATTTGCCAAAGCACTGCTGTACAGGATCCGAGAGTCTCACACAGGAGTTTGCAAAAAGTAAGTGGCATTAATTTTTTTTTCCCCCTCAGCAAACATAGAGAAAAGCTGAGAACATTTCTGTGAGCTTGCAGGCCATCCTAGAAAGCAACTAAAATCCAGCAGCATTGAAGTGACATAACACAATGCCAACAACAAAGCAATATGTGGCAAATTACAATCTATTTTACTCTGTCCAAACCCAAGTACATCAGGATTTTTCTTCTTATTTCTCACAGAATTAATACTTAAATAATTAATACTTAAATAATTACCATAAATCTTTCTGCTGTGATTTACATGGGTAAAAAAGCCTGGCATGGTCAGTCTGTGCTTTTACTCAATTACCAATGGAGATGAACCAATAGAGGGGTTGAAGAAGACATTTCTCACAATAAAGGAAAATGATACCACAAATGTCACCTAAACTGCCTTTAGCACTGAGCCCAACATCATTTGTGCACATGGGTGACCATATGGCCAGAAAGAAAGTCATTTCAAAAGGAACCACCACATCTGCAGGTGTGAGAGTGTGGTGGTGGTGTGTATTCCTGCATCAGTCAGCTGGGGTGCTTTCTAAACAAAAGAGTGAAATAGTGGAGTAAAAACCCCATTTTTCTGTCTGTTTTACTGCTGAACTTTCTTAATTAAGATTAATCTCTGGAAAGAATAATTTTAGCAGAAGCTTGGAATTTGATTTCCTATGTTTCCTTCTGAGTTATCTCGCTGACACTGACACATCTCTTGGACTCTGTTCTGTTTCCTACAAGTGGAGATAATGATCAAGTTGCTTCTTCGTGAAGTCCAGGTGCTGACAATATACTCACCAGCATAGAAAAATACATTAATTCTTTGAGTAGAGAAAAATATGAAAGCCTACTGGTAGAGAATAGCTTGTCTGGAAAATCCTTTGCCAAATGGAGAACTGGAATTCTTCTTGGCAAGGTGAGGGGGTTGGTTAGTTCATTGGGGGTTTTGTTTTTCAGTGCCTGTTACCTGAACACACATACTTTTCACACACACTGAATATAGCACAGCATATGACACAGTACTGTGCACATCTTTTCTCTCACTGGAACATTTTTCGTTTCAGAATGGCAGAGTCGTCAATATTTTTGGTTGGCAATAAACAGGATTTGTGCCACATGAGGGAAGTCGGCTGGGACGAAGGACAGAAGCTGGCAATAGACAACAAGTGCCAGTTCTGTGAACTGTCTGCAGCAGAGCATTACCAGGAGGTTGTGGCAATGTTCACCAAGGTCCTGAGGAATATCACTTCCAATATCAAAGTGAAGGAGAAGAGACGACCAAGTGGATCGAAGTCTATGGCCAAGTTAATCAACAATGTGTTCGGAAAGAGAAGGAAATCTGTGTAAGAGATGGTTAGTCTTGAAGTTGGAACAAGCTGAAATAGTGGAGCAGAGGCAGCTCTTGGGATTCAGTGAATTTCCTCCTGAAATTCAGGTCAATTGAAAGGTCATATTGAAAGGTCAATATCTGGAGGAGTAAGACAGTAGAAACCAAAGGTGGGAGATAGTATGGTCAAGTGGGTGGTCAAGACCTAGAAGACCTGACCTTCTATTCCAAGTTCTGCTACAGATTTACTGTTTAGGACCGTGCCACTTAAACTCTAAGCTGCTCCAGAGGAGAGGTTTAGTCTATATTTATTCAACACCAACATGGCCTTGGATAGAGCTTCTAGGTGCAACTGAAGTACAAAGAGTTATTTCACAGAATCACTTATATTGGAAAAGGCCCTTAAGATCATCAAATCTGGCCATTAACCAAACACTACCAAGTCCACCACTAAACCATGCCCTAAGTGCCACATAATTTCCAATAAACTCAGCCTTGCTGATCAAAATCTTACTTCAGAATCCTGAGTAGGTTGTTTTTGGTTTTTTTTTTTGGTGTATGTGCAAGTACATTTGCACTAAAGAAAAGTAAAATACTGCGGCTTCATGTGATAATGTATTTGTATTTAACTCAGATCCTTGTGTGCCTTGCACTTGCTGAAATTCATGTGAATTAAATGCTTCTACAAAAGGTATTTACCTGCAAAGCTGCCTTGCAGAGGCAGCAGAAGCAGGGAGGCAAGTATATAAAGCAGTATTGTCTCCTGTTTCAGTATTGGTTTTGGGTTTTTTTTCCCCATGAGTGATGAAAGAAAGTAGAGAGGGTTGAGGAGTGTGGGAACTGAAATGTTAGTGAAATGTTAGTCAGTGAGCCCTGCACTGTTTTGGCAAGGTCGTTGTTGAGTGAAATAATTTTATAGCAAGAGCCAGCACAAGGCCTGGGTTGGTCCCTTCCACAGAAAAGTTTTTGTAAGCTTTCACAAAAGTTTCCTCACCTGAGAGGTGGATGTGACTGTTCAGTCTTAGATGGGAGCAGAAGCTTGGGAAGCACGTGGGCTGGCAAAGAGCACAAGTTCTTTAGGATGTCTGCCTGGATTTAAAGGTCAGCCTGCTGGTAAGTCCTGTGCTCACAGAGAGTGTTTTTCCTAATAACCAATGTCCTTACAACTAGTCATCGCTGTGGTATTGAAATGCCACGAGGGAGAGCACTAAGTAACGTCAGCTACACTTTTCAGATGTGGATATTAAACATCAGATAGGTCTAAATATGTTGTCAGTTGGCATTCAGAGCTCTTAGTCTGGACAACTAAATAAGGGCTAAAGCCCTTTGTGTTTGAAAGTGCTGTGCTCACCTAGAAATTATGAAAGGGAAGTGATCTGAAGATGAACTGCTGCCCCCAATTCCAGGGGACAGCTGGGATTCAGTCTTTGTGCAATGCTGAGCTGAAGCCTACCTCTGCTCTCAATTTTTACCTGCATTGAAACTAGAAATGTTACTTTCAGTTTTTGAGTGTTCACTCATAGGACAACATAAAAAGTTATGTATAATCTTAGCAGTAACGTTGTAAAATAGTACCAAAACACACTTTATTGTGTTGACCAAAGATCACATTTTTTTTTTAAGCAAAAGATACTGTTTATTTCACGTGTTATAAGACTACAGATACTGGAACAGAGTTCCTCAGTTGGCAGGCACAGGGTTGCTTTGTTTCCCTGCAGATGCTGCTCTGCCATGTCGGGAGCATTATATTTTAGCTGTGTGGTCAATATCTATGAGACTGAACCTGCAGATTACTCCTGTACACCCTTCCCAGCCCACACAGGGTTCCAGAACTACCAACAGACTTGCAGCTGTGTCTTGCCCTAGCACTGCCAGGTTCCAGAACTCTTGTTTGTATTTACTGCTCTGGTATTAAATAAACTGGATATAAGACAGATGTATTAATGCACATTTTTTTGTTTTCCCTTCACTCTGGCATAAAGCTAGAGACTTTTGTTTTGACTACTATGGAAGTGAAGCACCACACAGGTCTGGAATTCCACCTGGAGAAGGTAAATCTGGGAATCAGCCACTTGCCCTAAAGAGAACTTCTTGCTGTGTTTCCTGAGCACAATGAAGAAGCCCTCATGCACCTTTAGGCAGTGAAAAGAGCCATTTTAAAAAATGCTTTATCCTTTAAAAATTAGTCAAAACAGCAACAGAGAGGCAAATTAGTTCATGTTCCTGGGAGTCTGGGGCTTTCAGGTAGGTTGAACCTGTAGTATTCCCCATAGCCTTTTGGTCTGTATGGAATTGGTGCTGGAACAGAGAGGAGCTGTCACCTGGGCCTTGTCCTGGGCTGTGCTCACCTGAAAACCAGCTGAAACTGCTGGATGATTTAGAAACAGGATGATTTAGACTTAAGCATATGAAAGCACCCAGCACAGTCATAATTTGATGTTCTCAGCATCAGGATTTCACTTGTCTTTTATTGCTGTTAAGTGCAGATGTACAAGAAGGCAGAATTTTAAGGCAGATACATTTTCTCCCCTTCTAAATGTATTTTTAAATATCTTTTAAAAATGAAGGCCTTTAAAAATACTTAAAAGACTGAGACAGATACATGCATAAGTATATTTTGCAAAGTGTTCCTGGAGTTCTAACAGGGAAGATAACATATTAACTGGCACAGCCACATTGCAAACAGGAGATTTGCAAGAACCCTGCTTAAATAGCAGAGTAAATGATGTAAATGATGTCTGATGCTCAGCCTTGACAGTGACATAGAGCATATCAAACTCATTGAAGAGTGTGGAAATGGAGCTATTTGTGTTCTCATGTATTGCTTCAGCATAAGACCCCATCCTTTCTCACCAAAAGGTTTTGCAATTGCTTAGGAGAATTAAAAGTTTCTTGCTGTCATGCCTGGAAGTCCTTGCTTATATGAACTTTCTAGTTTCAGTAAAATTTTGCCGGAGAAAGGCACTCAGAATTGATGTTCTTTCTCCCTGTCTTCAACTCGTTTTTACTTTAGAAACAGGGACATAAAAGAAAAGAGATTCTACTGAAGTCTTAGGGTAATAGCCCCTGGCTCCCAAATGCTGTCTTTCAGAGCACTTTCAGGGCTTTTTGAAGCTCTTTCTCACTATGGTTTTGAAATAAACAATTTAGATTTAACACCACCTCAGCTCCTTTTCCTGCTGTCATGTCTGTATGCATTAAACTCTTAGAAAATCCCACTATAGCCATGTTCACAACAGGGCAGAGGAGAAAATGTCACAGGAAAACTTAGGAATAGTTAAGTGCAGTATTGAGTAGACCAACCAAACACGCTGCACTCTGAAGACAAAAATAACTAAAAGTTTTTTTAGCCCATTGCTGGAAGCTGTTTTCTGAAGTGATGGGCAAGAGAACATTGAGTCATGTGGGGAATGTTGTCACTTTTCCTTCTATCTGATCACACTGCTTTGAAGATGATAGTTGAGGATGTCTGATCTTGGCACCTTGTCCATCTCTGAGGCAGAGAGAGGGATGGATGCTGTGGCCATTGGACTAAATAATTGTGATCCTTTCAACAAAAGTCAGGCCCAAATCTCTCAGTGCTATTTTTAGAGGGTACACTATAAAGAAGAGGAATATGAAAACCACTTAAAGCAGAACTAAAGTGCAGTAAGTGTCAAGAACATGTTATTTTTCCATCAGGATGCCTGTTGGAACAGCACACATTGCTTATGGATAGAGGAACAAACTCCTGTTCTGATTCATATGCCTATCCACTGTGAAGCAAGAAATATATTAAAAAAAAAAAAAAGAAAGAAAAAGACTACTAGAATAATCTAGAGCAATATTAAACTGTATGTTAAAAAACCATGAATCCTCTACCTCCTGTCCATAGCAACACAGGCCCCTTAATGTGCCCAGGGGGAATGAAAACAATTAGAAGCTGAGTTTTGATGTGCTCTTCAGCCAGTTTGAAAAGCAAAGCCTTTGTTTACATGCCTAAAAGTGCACCTGGGCACCTAACTGTCAACTTCTGTTGTTTTAAAACTTGGGTTTGATATTTCCATAGAGAAGCAGTGTTATAAATGCCAAAGTCTTCTGTTGTGTTGGTTTGGGTTTTTCTTTTTTTCTCCCCCCATAATTGATATTACATGAGACAGGCAGACTATTCTGGGTAGAAAGTTATTTTTAAACAGGCATTACTCTTTTTCCAGAAACAGACTGTAAATTTCTGTCTTCTTTTAATTGCTTTACAAAGTAAATTGAGTCCCTCTGGTTATATAATTAATATCCACATTTAGCCCGATATATTTGATATGACTTGAGCCATTTACTGCTACATTCATTTTTTAAGGCTGGCTAGGAGTTCAGATATGCATTTAATTACTGCTGAACTGTGAGAAATATCCAAAGTTTTTTCCAGGGAGGTGTCTTAACAGTAGTGAGAAATACATACAAAGAAGATAATTGGAGAAGAGTGATCTCTTTTTCAGAAGCAGCTCTGTCTCCTTGTACACTCCTCTGCTCAGATTCAGCAGTAAAACATCATCATATCTATACTGTAAGAATTCATTTTACCCCTTGAAATAAATACTAAGGGAGCAGAAATTGAAACCTCTGCCCTTAAAACGACAGGCACTGTGGTGTCTGGGAAGACTTTGCTTTTTGTAAATGCAATTTTTTAAATAGGTTTCGCATTTTAACTTTTAAATGGGTTTTTGGTTGTGGTGTGTTTTGTTTGGGTTTGGGTTGGTGGTTTGTGGTTTTTCTTTAGTTTTATTTTTTTTTGTTTGTCTGGTTTTGTTTTTTGGTTTTTGGGAGTTTTGTGGGTTTTTTGTTTGTTTTTGTTTGGTTTTTTTTTGTTTGTCTGTTTTTGTTTTTGTTTTTGGTTTTTGTTTTTGTTTTGTTGGGGGTTTTTTGTGTTTTTTTTTGTTTTGTTTTTGTTGTTGTTTCCCGAAAGCGATGTCCAGCTTTGCAGACGAATTCCCTCCCAGAATAAACTTTATTTTAAAGGTGCCGCGAGCGCCTTTCCTGCTCTCACCATCGCCCTCTCGTGGCGATCTCCTCACACTGCAGCCCTCCCCGGCTGCAGCATCCCTGCTGGGAAATCCGAGAGCTGATCGCCAAACCCAGGTGAAACTCCTCCTTGCCTTCCGATGGTGCCTTAAATGGCTCCCTAGAAACAGAGACTAGACAGGAATAAAGGAATAAAGGAGGGATTGATTTGAAAAGCCTTCAGAGGTCACACTCTGGGCTCCAGAGGCTCCTGCCTCAGTGCATCCCAAAATGGACAATGACAGCTCCCGAGTTCTTCCCACTTTGATATCAGCATCAATTCCCCAAGCAGAAGCCAGGCAAGGATGGAATTTGCCCAAGCTTGCCCCCCTTTCTCTCCCCAAGATGAAGGTTTGCAGTTGTTGGGCCCAGGAGGGTCTGGGTGTCCTTGGAGAGCGAGCTGGAGAGGCTTTGTTATGTCAGTGTGAGCATGAGAGAACAGCACTGAACGAGCTCCAGGGAACTGCAGAGTTACACTGGGCACTGCAGGGCTGGGAACAGAGAAAAGTTACAACCTAAGGCATCACGATACTATAAAATTTTGCAATCAGTTTTTCTTTTTGTGTTTAAAAGCGTGACATCTCTCATGCTTCATCTGACTTGGATCCTTACTAATAAATAATGTTGGTAGGGCTTTTTCATGACTGACACTTCTGAGCTCAGCTGTTTCACTGAAATAAAGTTCAGCTCTCTCGTCGAAGGCGCTGAAAGGTTTCCTGTTAACATGCCCTCCATGCATATTAATATCCTCAAAAAGGGCTCCAAAGCTTCTGTGCTATTTCCAGAGACAGGTTTTGGTCTGATAGGAGGTTTGATCCCTGCCTTGTCTTTGTGTGGCTTCCTGAAGGTGTTATCCCCAGAGCATGACAGAGAGACATGAGGGAGCACATCTCAACTTTGGGAAGAGTGTTTATTTTGTCTGCAAACTGTGATATATAAACACTGCATCAACCTTTAAATAAGCAAGGTCACTTCTTGAAAAGACCCCAAGGTTGGGTTTGCCCAGCCCAATAGAGAGATCTGCTTCTGGATTCTCCCCTCATCCATATGCCTTTCTACCAAACAATTTACTTCATCAAGGTGATGCCTCAAATAATGGAGATGAATCACCCTCCAAAAGGCATTAAAGTCTCCACCAACTCAAAAGGTAATTAGGGTTGGGGATCTCTAAAGTTAGGTGAGATGAATCATGTTCCATATGGCCTCTTGGGGCTCTTTGCTAGTTATTTTGTCCTTCATCTTCAGCACTACAGAGTCCGTCTGTCCTACTTTACAAAGTCAATTGAGTCCCTATGGTTAGACAATTAACATCTAGCTTGAGATGACCACTGGGTCATTTAATGCTAAATTTATTTCATATGATTGATCAGAGTGCTGGATTATATTTGATCCCTGCTGAACTTCACGAAACGCCCTGAAATCCAACTGTCACAAGTGAAATTAATGGATGGACTGGAAATGAAGCTGAGGATAAGTTAACTGAGTACTGCCACAGACTGCTTCCAAGCTAGCTCATTAAAAAACTAACTAGCAGACCTTGATGCTTCACTGCCGTCTGCAGCAAAGCCATATTTTAAATGCTTGGCTATGGTAACTCCAAAAACCTAAGGGGGAGCAGAAAGTTGAATCAGGTCTCCCGACTTCCAAGCTCGTGATTCAGCTAATCGGTTGTTTTCTGACTTGGAAAATATGTTTCCACAATTTGTGTGTGAGCAAAGCCATTAGCTTGCTTTGTGACTTGTTCTGATAGCAATTACCAGCCATATGGAATGAACCAAGCTCATTACTTGCAAACAGACAGCACCTTTTCATTTTAAATGAAAATTAAAAATCGCTGCACCACTTATGCCTCCATTGGCTGTTGCATATCATTCTCTTTGGAGCTGGAGGATTTTGCACTGAATGGCTCTAGTCTTGCATTATTTCATTAAACAGGAAGTTTTACAAGCAGCAAAGCTGTTCAGTGAGTTGTTTCCTTTAGGCCATCGAGGAGAGGCCACAGCCACACCAATTTCTGAACACATCTCCACCCATTACAGCACTGCAGGACCCAAACATCAGAATGAGAAGCCCAGAAGATGCATGCTGCTGATTGCCTTACTAAAAGAGCCAGTCAGGGTTTCTGCCTTATATTCTGAGACCTTTTTTCAATAATCTTGGAGAAAGACTCTTTGAAACTTTATTTCGTCTTTCAAATTTGACTCACAGGTCCTGAAGTCGTTGGGGGAGAATGTGCTGACAGGGCAGTTCGGAAAATTTTCAAGGGGTATTTAGTCTGAAATATTGTTTTCTACTTTTTTTCCACCCCTGTGTATTTAAATTGGTCAACTATAACAGGAATTGCTTCATAGTTTCTTTCACATGGGATATCACCAGGGTTGCATCTTTTACTTTGCAATGAGGTGGCTGCATACAAAAAAACCCCTAATTTAAAAACAATCCTCATCTGCAACAATGGATAATTAGTAATGTCTCTTGCTGGCATATAGGTAGGTCTTTTTCTTGAAATTCTCTGCCTGAGAATGCCCTCTGAGTGAGCTTTCCTACTTATTAACCATGAGTCACATAGGTAAAGGTACTTGTGGATAAGGGTTCTTGTGATTGCTGGGCTGATCTAAATGGATGCACAATTATATGATTAAATACAACAACATTTTTTACTAACTACATATAATTTTGGCTGTCACTCAGAATTCAATTGCATTAGATGATTCACTAAATGACTGAGGCAGTCTGGGATCTGTCCTGTACAGACCTTAGGGAATTCTACAAATACTGAACTAAATAATTCTACAAATACTGAACTAAATCACGTAACTTATCTTAAATGCAAATGGGAAGGCTTTACAAAGAAACCAATCTATACTCATCTTTTACTGTATTTGACATCTCTTTCTTTGCTTACATTTGGATCATTAATAGATTTACAAACCTATACTATTGTGCATGGAGCTTTTTCTCTTTCTAAACATACAGGGTGCATGCAGTTAGGCCTAGGTTAAAAAGGTGGCTAGTTAAGTTGATTTGTCCTGAATGGTCTAGTCTGGCTTCACAGAACAAGTTAAACTAGTTGTTTTTTTCCCATATCACCTTTTAAATTGTGCCTTCAAAGAGATTTTGTCTGTATTCTGTGGTAAATCTCCTAGGAGTCACACCAGCTCTGCTCAGCTCCCCAAGTCACTCTTTCTCCTTTCTGTTGTTTCCTCTCAGTCCTGCTTCAACCTCTGGATCTCATTGCAAAGAATTTAGTAGCAGACTCAGATTATTAATACATAAACCAGATGCAGTACATTTTATGATCATATCCTGATCCATGCTGGACATTAGGTGCTGATACTGCCTGGGGCAGTGGGGTGGCGTGGAAGAAACATTTCCCTCTCCCCTTTCCATGTGCACATGTGATCAATCTGTTGTGCTTTTGGAAATCCAGGCTAAAATGTTCCAGTACAGACACGTCCATGTCCAGTTAGGGCAATAGGTACAACACTTTATATCTGTGTATGAGGCTCAGCTCACAGGGTGCAGAGGTTACACAGGCCAAGCTTTGGAAATTCTGCATTTCCAGTTGTTTTCTTGTTGGCTTTTCCCTGCTTTTCTGAAATCACCATTTCTCCAGGCCCCCAGAGCTACCTTGTACCTTTGGGAGGAGCATGCACAGAGCCTTTAGTCCAAACCTTCTTTTTCCCGAGCTAACTCCCTCCCGTTCCCCAGCTGATTAGAAGAGATGCAAGTCTTTGTTTTTAATTTGATTAAACTCGGGGTCAAATCCTGCTTGCTGTTATTCTGGAACAAACACAGAATGACTCCAGGTTTGCAGCGCTACAAGTGAGAATTAAATTATGCCCTGAAAATTCATTTAAAAATCTTTCAGACACTTAAACAGATGGATAAATCAAGCACAGATTCTCAGGTCAACCTCTACCAGAAGGCATCTCTCATCTGACTTGCAGTGGAAGTAAGATGCTGTGATAGCAGCTAACAATAGAAAGGGAGTTACAGTAAGGGCGGGGAATATTTTTCCTTACCAAATTCACTTGATTTAATACAGGGCATGCAAAATTAATGGTGGCTTTGAGTGATACCTGTATGTTTTATAGGTTTATAAATTGATTCTAGTAAAATCTTATATGTCTTATATCACTAGGTATTGTTTCAGCCTATTACAGGAGATATCTATCTAGAGTTGACTGAATTGTATTAATCTGATCCTAGTTTAATGATGCCTTAACATTTTTATGGGAGAATTTAATGTTTGCAATATCCATGTTCCTTATTTGAAAGTGTGACTTATAGGTTCTCATCTCCCTTAAATTATGAAATCCTTCAGCTAATAAAGGAAAATGATTATGGTTTGCAAAAAAGGCAAAGTCATTTAACAATCCATATAACTGTCTATTGTAGGTCTTTGCATAATAATTGTAATTTAGCTATTAGAAGTTCTAAAGGCAGTTATCAGTCATATGCCGCAATTCTCAGGAATAAGTGAAAACTCAAATTATTTAAGGACTTTGTACTTTCCAAAGGGAGGAAAAAACCTAACAGAAATCAATAATATTTTTAATAATGAAAAAAAATGTTCTATTGAAATAACCAGTTGTTGATGGCAATTTTTCTAGCTATTCAATATTAAAATTTTCAACTTGTCCCCATTCCACTGTCACAAAAGGACCTTCATTTTATACAGATATTTCTCCGAGCAAAGAGAGCTAAGTTAGGAATGGAACCTGCAATTCTTGATGCCCAAGATTTCTCATTTTCCTCCCAGGCACCACTTGTAAAGAGGTGAACAAAAAAATTGGATGGCCTGTAAATGTGGAGAATATTTCTTTTTGAATTTTATATTACAGTCTAAAGTTGACTTCATGTCTAGTGTATACCTTGACTATTTCCTTCAAGGACGATAACACTGCACGCTTAAATCCATCTTATTGAGCTGGTCAGCCATTCTGTGGGTGAAGAACCTTCTTCCTAATATCCAAACTAAACCTCCCCTGACTCAGCTTCTTGCCATTTCCTCAAGTCCTGTCACTGGTCGTGAGAGTTCAAGATTCCAACCTTCCTCCAATTCCCAGGTGTTGCCTGGAAGAGCTGTAGACTCCTGTCTGAGGGGATGTCTTAAATGGCTCCCTAGAAACAGAGACCAGACAGGAATAAAGGAATAAAGGAGGGATTGATTTGAAAGGCCTTCAGAGGTCACACTCTGGGCTCCAGAGGCTCCTGCCTCAGTGCATCCCAACATGGACAATGACAGCTCCCGAGTTCTTCCCACTTTGATATCAGCATCAATTCCCCAAGTAGAAGCCAGGCAAGGATGGAATTTGCCCAAGCTTGCCCCCCTTTCTCTCCCCAAGATGAAGGTTTGCAGTTGTTGGGCCCAGGAGGGTCTGGGTGTCCTTGGAGAGCGAGCTGGAGAGGCTTTGTTATGTCAGTGTGAGCATGAGAGAACAGCACTGAACGAGCTCCAGGGAACTGCAGAGCTACACTGGGCACTGCAGGGCTGGGAACAACGTAAAAGTTAAAACCTAAGGCATCAGAGCTGACTCTCAGTCCCTGTGAAGGTGAGAGGGCAGCTCTGCAGGAGAGGAGTTGGTGATCCTACTGGGGAAGTTGAAACTGAGTCAGCAGTGTGCTCTTATCACTGTGAGGGCCAAGAGCATCCTGGACTGTGAAAGTGAGGACACAGGCAGCAGATTAAAGAGAGGGCAGATTGCCCTCTGCATGTCCCTTGTGTGGCTGCTTCTGAAAGACTTTGTGCACTTTTTGTCCCTCCAGAGAAGTAGACTGGAGTTAGCTCAACACAGAGCTAGGAAGATGATTAATAAAGGAACATGACATTTGTGTAGAGGCTGATGGAAATATTTAGCCTGGAGAAGAGTAAGAGAATGATTGTCAGGGTGTGGGCTTCTTTTCCAGCCTCTTACCCTCACTTCCCAAGATGGGATTGAACATAGGAGACACACTTTTATCTTGTTCTGATTTAGTTGTTTATTAGTTCTTATCTATGTTACAGCCTTAGAAACTGTGAGCTCTGGTTACAAGGTGGAACGAGGCTCTAACGGCATTTCTCTAGCTCTGAAAAGGTTTTTCAAGGACAATTTGTCCAATAATGAGTTAACACCTAAATTATTTTTATTTTTAACCCAATACTCAAAACCCTAAATTCAGCAGTGCAGATTTTCTTATCCAATTCCAAGGCATCATCTAAATCCATGAAGAAGAAGGAAGAAGAAAGTGAAAAAGAAGTATTTAGCCAACATATTAAAAACTCCATCTTGACATATGTATAATTATATATATTATTGTATTCCAAACCCCTGAATCTCAAGCTTTTCACCCTGTGACACCACACCTTCTATTCAAACTACACAGGCATGATTTTAATGTTATCACTCAATTTTGGAAACCTATCCCAAGGCCTCAGATCAAATGTGGTGTTTTCTTGTGGATCAGTGCCTTTCAGCACAGAGAATTTAAAATTCTCAGCTTCCAGGGTTCCAACAAAGGATAAGGGATTTAATTTCCCATTTCAGCTACCAACAAGGGGGCTATAGGGAATCAGTGTATCCTGAGATGCACAGTTAAAGGATACTGGCCAAGAAATACAAGTGACAGTAAGGAAAATTCCATCTGGAGGTGTAGAAATAAGTTGAGAGCAGTTTAATCATTGAAACAAGTTTTCCTGAAAGGCTGGAACCTCTGTTCTTGGAAGTGTTCCAAACTTGGCTGTAAAAGGCTCTAAGCAACTTGATCAAACTCTGAGCAACCTGGTCTAGTGGAAGGTGTCCCTGCCCATGGCAGGAGGGGTTTGGAACTACCTGACCTCCAACCTAGGCCGTTCTATGATTCCAAATTCACCTCATTTGGAGCAGGGATTGGACTAGATGATTTCCATCTCTCCTGCCCAAACTGTCTTCTCCTGTCCTCTATGATTCTGTTCCATACATCCCCTTCCTTTTACTTACCTCTCAGAGCTGCCGTGGGGATAGCACAGCTTCCAAGCTCTGAGCTGCTGGGAAGCTCCTGGCTGTCTAAAAGAAAGCCAGTGATGGAAAGACACTTTCTGTGCTCCACCTGGTTGGACAATACTGACAAAAATTGCCAAGCCCTTAGGAATAATCGTGGAGATGTGTCTGGCCATACAACAGTTACAAGTTTCATCTCCCTCCTTGCAATATCCTGTTGCAAGGATGTTTATAAAGAATTTCAGTGTGATCTAAATGGAAGCTAAGGTGACCAGATGATAATTATCTGAATGAGTATTTCTTAAACTGTACAAAATAATAGCTATTATTGCATGATAGTCAAAATCCATTGTGGTAGGATAACTTTGTCTTCACTTCAGCTCTGACATTTCTCATCCAAGTATGATCTTGTCCCACCTCACTTGCATTTGGCATCCAAATGTGTCTGCAGACCCAGAGGTCAATGCATAAAATTGACAGAAGTGCCAAGCACGCAGCTATTAACAGGCACTGTGGCATGATATATCTAGAATGAAAGCAAATCTTGACATTCACCACCTACCTGTAGCACAAAGCACCATCTAAGAGACCCAAATTTAGTGCAAAGACACACTTCCAGTGCCTCCTTTAAACCCTGTAGCTACTGTAGCTCTAACTATCTGTTGTCAGTAAATGCTGACCACCTTGCACGCCAATTGATTTCTGTAATGACATCTTTAGATGGATCTGCAGAACATGCTGAGAAAACAAGCAGTAATGGTCTGACAGAAAATGCATTACTTCTGTGAATTGCTCATCTTTAATTCACTTAAAATAGGTGTAAAACACACAGGCAAGTTACAGTGAAAGAGATGCCAGGTTACTAAAGGTGAAGGAAAAAAAAAAGCTATTTTCATGCATCCCGTAGATGCTAACTCCTTTGAGAAAATTGGCTTTGAAGAGTCAATTAGTTCCTTGCCTCTTAAGAATTATTTCACTTATTGTTACAAAAGGATCTTATTTATCTCTTTCAATGATATTCTCTCCTTGCATCAAATCCAGATATGTCTTCTGTAAATTGTTCTGGATGTTGTATGTCCTTAAAAAACCCCAAACATCAACGACAAAAAAACCTCCCAAAGAACAGAAAACTTTTTGCTTTGAAATTAACATTTAAACTATTTAAAAGAACCAGTTAATGCTGTCTGTGTGAGTATTAAGAAATAAAACATTTTCTAAGGAAAGCCTTTGATAAAAGCATGATTACAGTTTAAAAAGAAAAAAGGGCTCTTAAAATGTCACATTTCTATTCAGAAAAAGCATTCCCAGTGACTTCTTAGAGCATATCAGCCCTTGCTGCATCAAAAGAGCTTTTGTAGGATCCTCAGACAATTTAAAGTGACACGAAGTTCTCAAGTCCCCAGCAGATGTGACAAGGACACAGACAGGCACTTCCACCCACCACTCATTTCTGAGAGGAGTCTACCAAATTGTCCTTTGCTGTACTCATTTTTCATAAGCCTCTGCTCGCCTGCATTATTCTCGTTGCTTTGAATTCTTTTTATTTTATTCCCCCTCTCAGATGACTAAAAGGAGGATTTCCAGCAAAGTTGACAGCGCTAAAGAAATTATTGGTGGCACAACATCCAGAGAAGGTGCTAGGCGAGGTTTGGGTGGTGAGAGACTCAATCCCAAGGTGCTGGAATGACTGAAAATCTATTAAGTGGCATAAAGGTGTTGTGCTTTAGCTTGCACAGCTCAGGTTCAATGAAGAGTCTCTCAGACAGCCACTGTCCTTCATTCAGCGTTATGGAAAACTGCATTTGGGTTTCAAAGGGGCTTTCCATTAGTGACTGCTGAACAATTCAGGGTAAACCACGTTCAGAATTACTTTTTGCTTATTTACAGCACAATAATACATACTTAGACAGAGCTACTGAATGCACATCTTATCACCCAACTCTTCTGTGATTTAGGCTAATGTAATACACAACTGGAAGTTGATTATTTTAGATAGTTAAACCATAAAGCCCCATTTAAATATGACTAGTAAGAAACTGGGCTATTAATAATCATTATTGCAAATGTCACTGATTTCAGATCATAAAACTTAATAGCCTATCACCATTAAGCATGTGCTCTCCATAATTGCAATGTGTACCAAGTTGTTCTTAATTCTGTCTCTGTGAATCACTTCAATACTCTTTTCAAAGCTCTTCCTTGGAGAAGAAAACATGTTTTCCATCCAGATGGGGAGAGATTGAAGGGAAGAACCTTTATTCTTTTGGGACAGAAACAGAAGTCTAAATATTTACCTCCTTGTAAATATTTGTGTTAAGACATGACGTGTTATTTTTCTTTATCAGACAAGTTTTATGAAGCAAAGCATAAAGCATTTTATGAAAGATATCTTGACCAGGTCTTATGTCAGGCATTCAAAACTTGTTAGCCTGAGAATGCAAGGTTATTATGACATTTGGGCTACATTTCATTTCAAACCACAGCAAAGGAATTGGTGAGATCAGGTTCCACCAACTGACCCTTTCTCTTCTTTCTGATCCTTTCTTCCAGCTTCCTCTAAGTCTCACAGATGGATAGGTAAAGGTGAGCCAAAGTACAACACCAGAATGTTAAATTATGAACTCAGTGCTTATCCCAGTTTCAAACTCAAAACACTTCTTCCAGAACAAAAAGTTACAACAGGAAGATTTTTCTTCTGCTTTCTGACTGCTGACAGAGGAGTGATGTAGGAGAGTGCAGAGAAAGAGAGGAGGGAAATACACACTTGTTAGACTGGAGATCCGGGTTGTGGAAGTCAGGAAACTCATATTCCACAGAGAAAAGAAGTGTTTCAGAAATCCTGACTACATGGAAGCCCAAGATCCACTTTGAAAGTGACTAAGTCCTTTATGAAAAGGGGGATTTTAGCTGCTGTGAAAACCTGTTACAGTGAATCGCTTACAATTTTGTGCCTCTGTTTCCCAGTCTGCAAAATTTGTGTGCTAATTAAAATGTTTCTTTAAACAAGGCTTGGAAATATTCAGCTCACCACATACCTCATATATATGAACACTTGCCATGTTATTACTCACAAAATTGGCAAGTTGTTCATATAAAATAAATGAGGCTCAGAATTATTCTATAAAACCAGAAGCACCTAAAACCAAAGTGACATTTTAACATGGAACAGATGCCTCGACGACGAGCAAAGCATCTAGAAATCAATCTGAGGGGCCTTTGGACAAATAGCTGAGTTTGTCAATTTAGAACATTAGTTCACCTAGCAAATCATAGCTGCTACTGTTAACATCATCCTAGTGCAGGGGACGCGCAACAATAAATGAGATGGCAAATATTTTCTGAGGAGAGGTCAATATTTGCTATACTTGATGCTGTTTAATTCCTCAAATCCATTAATGCTTAAATGGCCAGAATGCAGAGGTGCTCTAAAGCCCTTCCTGCTTCCTGCTGACTTTGGATGTCAGATGTGCAGAGCTCCCAGCAAAAGGATTCATTGTTGTCTCATACAACAGGCATACCTTTATACACTCAAAGTAATTTGTAATACATAATAAATATTATCATACGATCTATTATAATATTTAATAATTATTATTATAATTAATAATAATTATGTTGAAGGGCTGAAGGCATGACCTGGGGACCATTTCTGATCTCTTTTGGGGCTTTACTTCGAGTCACAATAGATTTTGAGGTGGACAACCTCCATCCACAGGGAGAAATATTCAAAATAAATGATGAATTGCTTATATACTGATAATGTCACTAGATGAGGACATTTATAGTTGATGGGGTGTTTTTTGGTTTTGATTTGTTTAAACAAGGGATTATCTTTTAAATTCCACCTGTAGAAAGTTATGTGCAATTGAAACAGAAACTGTGACTATGTAATCTGGATGGGATTATGTGACATCTTGACTTTTAGGATGTTTTAGGGGTTAGGGAGTATTAGTATCAAATTAATAAAACTCCCAGGAAATTAAGATAACTTAGTTTGATAAAAAAGATCAAGTTTTTCTCAAGCCACATCTTCCAGTTCATACCCAAATATCAATTGCCTCAAATCATCAGTACATTCATATTTACAAGCATGAGCCTATGCCCCTTTTATAATCTGTTATATTAGCAAAAGAAATTCAGATTTACAGTCTTTTTCCAGGTAGTTTTCTTATCCCATCCCAAATATAATTATCAATACTAAAAATACACAAAAGGTCACCAGTTATGCCTAGGTAGTAGGCATAATACCTAGAGGTGGTGATACAATTTCCATGGCTCTTCTTTTTTTGAGGGAGGGGAAGTAAGCTGATATACAATTTGCTACACTTTTCAGGAGGCTTGATTTGCCAAAGTACCAGACCCATGCTCTGAAAATCTATCTCAAGCTACATAATCATTATCTCCAGCAACCTGAGAGAAATACAGCTGAGGGTCACAAAGCCCAACCTAAAACTTGTCGTGATTTCCCGCAGTCACTTGCCAGCTATCCACAAGCCTGAATTTCCTTCTGAGTTATTCCCTTGGCCAGCAAACACCAGCAGTGGTGTTGGGCAACACGGCAGGATGTTCTCCTGACTGAGAGAGGGCAGACATGACTCTTACAGGAGGGGAGATGAGCAGATTCCTGTGGGCTGGCACCATGTGCCAGCTTTGTCACTTCCAGTTGTTGGTGTGTAACAACTCAGAACTCCCTGGAGAGCTCAGAAAATGTTAATACTCAGTCCAACAGCTCAACACCGTAATCTCCTCGGAGAAGTAAACAAATTAAACTGAAACAGAGAGAGAGTGACCTTGGATAAGTCACTCCAGCAGCCTGTGCCACTTTGTAGTCTCAGTCTCAGCTGCTTTGCCTGTTCTTTTTCTGGCAGCCTAGTGTTGCCTTTCTCTGGTCTTAAAATTAAAACCAAAGCACAGTTTATGGGAAGAAGAGGTTTTTACTTCGGTATTTATTTCAGGATCCTTGGGTGCAGCACTTGGTCCAGGTGGAATGCCCCGAAATGCACACACCACCCCCCACACACTGAAATACACACAATTATAGGCCTTGCAAAATTAACATATTTATCAAAGATCCCCCAATGAGAGGCTGGAGTGAAGCCCTCGTTGTGAGGAACCTTCCCCCTGGCTGGGCCTGTCTGAGGTTCCAAAATGTGTTCTGGAGAGGCCCTTGGTGTCTGGGGCTCCCAGGATGTTTGCTCTCCTGGTTTAACGGTGCCGTGGGGCTGAGCTGAGTTATCAGCCTTGGGAAGTTACAGTGTGGGGGCTAAAAGCACTGAGAATACATCAAACTATTTAAAAGGATGTATAAGAGGGGTGTAAAATTAAAAAGTGAAAAATCATCATGGCACCACCAGGGCCAGGTGCTCAGCTCCTTACAGGAGCCTCCAGCTGGAGCCTGGAGCCTTGGGCTGTAAGGACAGGGCAAGGAGTAACAAGTGCTGTAGGGTTCTGCACATAAAGAGTTTGATTAACATCCTTTTGCTATAATTTCAATATGATTTGTCAACAAATCTCTAGGCACAGCAATATAAAAGCACCGAATTTACAAGTGTACCTAGAAAGGGAAAGAGGATTTGGGACCAAGGAAATGCAGGTGCCAGAACTATAAAGAGCCAAGACATATCAGTTGAGATGGTTGTTGAGATGGTGAAATTCTTCATGTGGGCCTTAATGCCCACAGAAATATCTGCAGAATTATTCACTTCAGTGTCCAAGCTGGATTTTTTATACTTTCCCACAGTAGCTTAAATTCTGTGCTAAAAAACCTTGTCTCTCTTTTAAGTCATTTGACCACTTCAAACAAACTTGTTTTTAAATACCAATCTGACTGACCACCTTCAGTAGTTTTCAAATAAATTAAATTTATTGGCTGCTGTCAGCAACCACCCCATACACACTACAGATCAATCTTTTTCTTCCACCTCCAGTTATGTATAACGTGGTACCCACAATTTTTTCTTTTCCCTTTTAACAAAGTGTTTCTGGGAAACAGGTCCTACAGCTAGGATATTTTTTCTGTCTCTTTTTGACAGGCCTATACACAAAGATAAGAACCCTGTTGGGATGTTGAATAGCCTACCTGTGTACGGTGTTGCTCTAAACATATGGCTCTAAAATTCAGAACAGATATATCATGGGTGAAGTCCAGATAATTGATTCATAAGTCAGCTGCATCAGGCAGGTTTTTGATGGTATCTTTATAAATAGGTTGGTGCTTTCAAAGTGCCTGATGGTATCTCTCACATTGACATGAAAGGCATTTGGAGGTTGGAATATGCTAGTTATACAATTTGTATTCTTGGTGCAGTTCATGGGAGTTATCAGGTTCTTGGAACACTAACACAAATATTTGGTTAAATCTCTTTTGTATATTTATACTTTCTAGTGTTTCACCTTTCATTCTTTTCAGTAACTTACTGCATTTTTAAAAATAATTTCAAGATCTGCACTTCCTCATTGTGAAGAAAAAGCAACAGTTATTCTTCAAAATTGGCACGACCACACACAGTTTATGACTTAAAATCAACAAAATACAGTTCGATTTTCAAAAGAGTGTCTTTCAGACTCTTATTTTCAAAACCCCCCAAAGAGATCACCAAGTCCTTCAGCAGCAACAGCTGAATGGAGCCACTCCAAGCACAAAAAAGTACTGGGCAAGACACATTATTTGGTTTAAAAACTTTAAAAGGGAAAGCAAGATGATCAGCAGCTGAAAGAATCCCTGAACTTACAGGAAGAATTTTCTTCCAGGAGCTGTGTGTGTGACATTAGCAGGCTACTTTGAAAACCTCTTAATCTGTAGTTTTCATTTTAAGAGAGGGGATGTCACAGGTAAAACTGGTGAGGATGTTCTTCCTTCTTAAATATAAGCATTTAAAAATTGATCACTTTTATATAGTCTCTCTGCTGTATGTACATTTGCCTGCATGTAAAGCATAAGTATATCGAAGCTGTCCTGTATGGTAACAGAAAAAAGTATTAAAGGGAAGAGGAGCAAATAAAAATGAGGTATATCCACATCTTACTGGTTGATTAACTGAAAAAATGCACATCTTTAATAAAAGATGTTATTCCCTGTATGTCCTGACTACCCACATCACACACATCACATCAGTGACATTTTCAGTGACTCTGTGACATAAATAAAATGAGAATATTTGGTACACACTGAGACATTTTACCTAACACTTTTCACACACGCAAATGCTCACTACTACTTTGAATTGTTTAGCTATGGTGAGTTCTGAACATAAACAATTCACAAGTCCAGAGGGCTGATTTGTCTCTCACACCTCACTGTGTACTGGAACAACCCCATGGACACCAGCAAAATTGCACCCTGAACATTTGGAGAAGCAAGATGTAAAAATCACTGGTGAAAGGCCTAGTGGTGTCAAACTCTGCCCAGGGGCAGTGTTTTGTGATGCTGTTGAGGAACCTCAGCAATGCTTCAGGTGGAAGTGAGCTGTGCATATCTCCTTTGCTAATCTGCCTGTTTTTCCAATTTGGAGTTGCAGAGAGTATGTTTTCTCAGGATGAAAATTCATTTTTCAGTTTATTCATAAACAGAGCAAAATAAAGGAAGCTTGACACTATTGCATCGAAACTGCAGAGGCTAAAACATCTTTACTGCATGTTCTACTGCATTTCTGTTTTCAGCACACAGAGGTGTCCAGGCACCCAAGCAAGCACACACACACAGAGGTGAACATCTTCCTGAAGAGCCTCTTGCTCTCCCACCTTGCCTTTATCATATGCATAGAAAAACACATGACTTTTCACCCAAGAGTGGTGTAACCTGTGAAATCTTTTCATGATATAATGTGAGGAAACCACTCCTGACATGCAGAAAAAAACTGCTTAAAGTGTCAGTTCCCATTTCCACGTAAGCTTAGGAGCAGTAAGAGAGGGTGCCATGCTCTGGTCACCTGTGCTGCACAGGGTCTTGGTGGGCCCTCACTGCACACTCCCAAAGTCTTCCCAAAATGCCAGTGTGGGAGCTATTTTCCCCTGCAATCATTCAGCCTGAATCTTTCTGCTTGGACTTTCCATCCGGGAAAAACTTTTCGGCCAAAATGTGCTCTGAGCAACCTGGTCTAGTGAGAGATGCCCATAGCAGGGGGGCTGGAACCTGATGATCTTTAATGTCCCTTCCAATCCAAACCCTTCCAGGATTCTGTGATAAAAGAGAATGAGGGTTGCCAGGCTTTACAAAGCTGCTGCAGGGGGGTGGAGAGCAACACCAAACCCCTCTGCTGCTCACGACAAGAGGTGCCTTTTTTTGTGCCTTGAAATTCTTTTCCCCTCCAAACGCTTTGGAAGTGAGTCTGCCTCTTCAAACCTCCACTTAAAAGGATTATCCTCAGAGCTGGAGACAGGCAGGAGAGCTGAGCCCCAGCATTCAGCTGCCCCAGCAGGAGGTGAGAGGCAGAAGAGCAGTGTACTTAAGCAGACTTTCCGTTTTGATACAAACAACAAAGAGAAGGCAGGGACAGAAATTTTATTTACACAGATCAGATCTAGACGTGAAGTTATCTAAATAAGAACAGGCAGCTGAAGAATATAAGATAATAAGAAGAAAATAAGGAAAGACAAGACGATTGTAAAGGATGAGGCCTCCTCTGAGCTTACATCTTTTGCATCTTTTGCTCGACCAAGACCACTGAATGGTGCAAAGGACTGCTTATTGACATTCTCCTGTTTTATCAGTGTCTCACAGATTTTTCCTTTCTGTAATAGTTGTTGCTCATTAATTTAAAAATATTTCAAACCGAATTCAACCAGCAAATCCTTAGCCACTCCAAAGCCTTAAAACTGGGGGAAGTCCCAAATCTACATGAAGTCTCGTGGAGTGACACCAGCAGAGAAGAATAGGCTATGTTAGAGTTCATGTGCTTCTGCTTTCTCATCTGCCTCTACTTGATGCCTTAAATGGCTACCTAGAAACAGAGACTAGACAGGAATAAAGGAGCAAAGGAGGGATTTATTGGAAAGGCCTTCAGAGGTCACACTCTGGGCTCCAGAGGCTCCTGCCTCAGTGCACCCCAAAATGGACAATGACAGCTCCCGAGTTCTTCCCACTTTGATATCAGCATCAATTCCCCAAGCAGAAGCCAGGCAAGGATGGAATTTCCCCAAGTTTGCTCTCCTCTCTCTAAGATGAAGGTTTGCAGTTCTTGATCTGGGTGTCTTTGGAGAGCAAGTTAGAGAGGTTTTGTTATGTTTATCTTAGCATAGAGAACAGCACTTAATGAGCTACAGGAAACTTCAGAGTTACACTGGGCACTGCAGGATTTGAAAAGTATAGAAGTTAAAACCTAAGGCATCATAGTAAACCCAGTTATGCATCTGAAACACAGTGGTTCATTCTGCAGCAGCAAGGCAGAGTAGAACAGCTTCCCAAAGAGAAGTGCCATCAGCCAACATCCTTATCTAACTGACCTGGCAAGTCAGGTCTCTGAAGGGGGAGAAAATTAGGGGCAAATGAGTTGTATGTCATAGTGGGGGATTTGCAAGTAGCAACAAACCCTCTTTTTCTTCTGGTGTACACCACAGAAAGGTCAATCATCTAACCCACTCTGTCTATTCCAAAGTGAAATTTCTTCTGCCTTCCAACTTTCCCTCCATTCTTAGTCTGGCTCCTCACCTCCTGAGATCCTGAGTTGTTGTCTCACCTCATCAAAAGAAGGGGAAATCTTTCCCCCTTCTTTCAATGTTGTTGCTATCAGAATGGTGGCATTCCCTATCTTTTGGATCTGTTTGTTGGTGGCTTGCTCAGCCAAGGCCCCCAGGGATACACACTGTTATCTCTGTGGTCTCTCTGTATCTCCTCTGAATTTAGGCATCTTGAATTACTGGAGTTCCTGTGGGAAACTTTTCACTGCAGTATCCAAAGGGCTGGAAAACCTTTCCGTGGCTAAGACTCACATTTGTCTTTAGAACATCCCTCTGCTTTTTACACTTCCTCATAGTTCATCCAGCCCATACATCAATCAGCAATTCCTCTGCTCTCTCCCTCACCTGCTTTAAGAATTAAAATCAAAGCGCCAGACACAAGTGGAAACCAATCCCAACTATCTTTCTGCCCCACTCTCCAAACCCTGGGGAAGGATTCAAAGCTGGGAAAAGTCTCATGAGACCTGGGCCAGGAACAACCAAGACTCAGTCTGAGCTCAGCTGTTTGCATGCCGTGAGTTTGACGTGCTGTGCTGGAGCTGTGATTTACAGAGGCACACATTTATCCTTCCCTGTCCCTTATTGTACTTCCAGGACTACATTACAATACCTGAGTGCCTCACAGTCCATAATGCATTTAATCCTAATGACATCTCCGTGAGGGATGGAGGTGCCATAATTTTCATTTCATAGATGGGTAACTGGGGCACTTTACAGACTCTGTTCTTGTCTGGGAGTTTTATTGGCAGGTAAGATTCCAGGTGGAGTCCGCTTCAGCAGAATAAGAATACCCACAGAGAGGATTATATCAGTGTTAAGGATATTAGAAAATTCCTCAGGGTAGTCACATGCCCATATACAGTGCAAAGTAGTCCTCCAAAATGTAAAGGGTGGATATTTGGGTTGTTTTGTGGTTTTTTTCTGACAAAAAAAAAAAAAAGTGAAAGTGGGAAAAATTATTTAGAGAAAAATAAAAGGGAGTTTTCCAAAAATCCTAGTTTACAAGGCCCTGTTATATCTTGATGACTGATGGCCCTAACATCTGCAGATTCCTACACCCTGAAGAGGACCCAGGTCTGAGACAACTCCTTGACTTTTGAAGGATGGTCCCTTTAGTCCTCTTAGTGTCTACTGCTCTTTGCTGGCAGATATTCTCCTACTCTGGTCCAAACCAGATTTATGCTTTGGCCAGAGGTAGGGAAAACCTTCAAAGCTAATACTGCTGGCATTAGACCTTCACAATCCTTCCCAGTATGAATATTACATTTGCTGTTTACCAGTCAGATGGCACTACTGGCTCAAATGGCTTATTAAAATTGTTTTCCACTGGACCTGCTTGGTCATGCACCATTTCCTGGACAATTTTGGGAGAGAGATTATCTAGTCCTGCTAACCTGATACTATCTTATTCCATTCCAACCCAGACGAATTTGCACTTATTTTGCTTTTGACTCCATATTTGTGACAGCATCCTCCCTGAAAACTGCTACAAATTATTTATCAAAATTTCAGGACCAAGACAGAGAAGCTTTTGGGTTTTCTGCAAGATGTCTGATTTGAAACAATTTTAATAATTTCCTACCAATTTTCCCAGACAGGGTCCTGCAAAATACGTTGCAAGTAGGCATCTCATTAAGCACACCATCATATAGTTTATATAAGCAATTACAGTTCCAAATTAATCAGAAACACAAGGCTTTCTGAGTGCTTTCTTTGAAGCAGTGTCTGAGGAAAAGAAAGACATAAACTTTAAGCTTTTCTGTTGCTCAAAACACTAAGTTAGGAATGCTGTCATTATCATCACTTGCATGATCACAAGATTTGGTTCTGTGTTGGTCCTCTTTTCAAATTTAAAAAATTGTGAAATCAAATTGAGAAGGGTTGAATAGCTGATTATAGCCACCTGAAGCAGAAATCTGACAGAGAATTAAAATTCAGCTTGGAGTTACTGTAAGAAGCCTCGCTAAGTCTGTTGGCTCAATAGTTTCTAATATTTTTCAGAAAATAGGACTCTCAGATACCCATTTTCTGAAAGTAAAATATCTCTTTTCTGAACAAATGTATGAACATATACCTTGTTGATGTTACCTATATTTAACACAACTACTTATTCTAAAAATATGATTCCAATAGGAAAAAAAAATACTTAAAAATATGCTGTAGCTTGAGGAAAACAATTTAAATATACTTATATTAATAAGTATTAATGGTATGGTGTATATATATATATATACCATCCACAATGATATGGATTATATGATATATAATCCAAGGAAAATACCTTTATAGCCAATCCTTATTTATTAAAAACCTAAACAACAAGGCACCAAAGGCTAAGAGTCCAAAACAATATTTACACTTATATAGATGTCTTTCTTACAGAATTTTATATTTTTTTTTCTTAAATAAGTGACAGTAATAAAAAAAAACCCAAGCCAATGGACACAGATTTTCTTGAGAGATTAATGAACCTTTTGTCAGACCTGATGTGATTTTCATGTTATAGACAAAAAAGAAAACTTAGAAATGTTTCATGTAGCTTCTTACTTAATCCAAGCATTTCTCATAGCCCCAGCAGATGAGTAAAAAACCCCTTTAGCATTAGTGTTCTTAATCAGACTCCTACATGCATATTGCAATTTGGTTTGCTGCAAGAATCTTGTATATTCTCTCATTTATTTCTCTGTAAGTAACTGAGTTTTGACACTTACACCAATACCTCACATGAGGCCCCTGGATAAATAAAACTGACTAGATGTTCCAGAAAATAAAATTAAAAATTAATGAGTCACGAAGCACCTGGATATTTTAGATAAAATGCAGGGGCTTTTATGAATAGAGCTTTGCTCAGCGTTGCACATTTTTAGGTGCTGCTATTTGTCTTTTACACTCTTATGTGGAATTTCTATCCCCAGGAGGGACACGGCAGAAACACAGTATTTAACATGAGCACAGCCAGGGTATTTCTAAACCTTGAAGTTAGATAGGGAAGTAGGCTACTGTCTTGGAGTGACTTTTGTCTTGGAGTTTATCCTTTGATGGTTTATCCTATATTGTCTGCCCATGCCCAGAAAAGTGAATTTTATGCCTTTCTATGTCTTTAANAGTAGAAACCCAGTATTTAACATAAGCACAGCCAGGGTATTTCTAAATCTTGAAGTTGGATAGGGAAGTAGGTTACAAACCAAGAACAGCCCAGAGATGTGCAGCCTTGTGGAATCTTTAGCTACAGAGGCAACAGTGCTGCACGAATGGTTCCAGCCGGAGCACAGAACAGGCTGTGCCACCCTGCAGGAGCAGAGCAGATGCTCCCTGTACTGCCACCATGAAGGAACTGCAGCTGGAAGTTCAAGTGAAGCCTTTGAAGCCTAAAACTGTGCAGTCCTAATGCACTCTGAGTGTTTTGTGAGCGTTCTGTCCATCAAGGATGGTGTCCAGTTCTGTAGAGTTTATGGTTCAGTGCGCTGAGCCTCTGCTCGTGCATGCTGCTGGTGCTTAGAGAACCTCCAAGCCTGGCATGTCAGCCATCCCAAGCGGAGCTCCAGCCCCCACAAACTTCTCACAGATTGTTCTGGAAACGATTAAAACTTCAGGAAAGCTTGGATCCAGCTCCCAGCTAACCCAAGGTGTGTGGTTGGTGGAGAAGACACAGTAATAATTCAAAGTGGTGCAAGCAGTGCCAGAAGCAGGAGAGTTTCCTTGCCACCCATTTGGATGTTTCCAACACAACAAGGCTACCACCAGTCCTGTTTTGTTAGCTTGGATGTTTTAATAAGCCTGGAGAACCAAAAGAAAAGCAACAGTTCTGTGTTTCATCATAGTTTTGGGTAAAGACCATGTCAAAACAGAGGATTTCCAGGATAAAGAAATATAAGCAAACTCAAAGAAGTTTGGAAAAGCACGTTAGATACAATTAAAACAATATGTATTATTACAGAAATCAAGTAAATCTGATCTGAGTTTTGTGCTTATAGCAGAACTGTACCCAGAAAACTTGAGAAAACTCTGAAGAAAAAACTTAAAAACAGATAATATATTTTATTAGAGCAAATAGCATGGGTGGAAAAAACTAGATCAACTTTTGGGCACTTGACCCTATTTGGAACTGAGACATTAAAACAACCTATTCCTGCTCTACCAAAAAAGGAAGAAAATATAATTTCAGAGATTCTTTCAGACTCCTTTATGTAAACTAGTCCTGAAACAGCCTCCATTTCCTTTCCTTGTATTATTTTCAGGGAGGCTTGAGACCTTGACATCTTCTTAAACCCATTCTATTGAGTCTTCACCAAATCATTTGGGTTGAAAGGTTAAAGATCATATAATTCCACATTGCCTGCCATGGGTAAGGACACCTTCCACTAGACCAGGTTGTTCAAAGACTCTGTCCAACCTGGCCTTGAAAACTTCCAGGGCTGGGACATCCATAGCCTCTCTGGGCAACCTGTGCCAGTGTCTCACCACCCTCACAGCAAAGAATTTTTTCCTAATATCTAATCTAAACTTTTCAGTTTTGAAGCCATTCTGCCTTGCCCTAAAAAGTCCTTCTTCAGCTCTCTTGTAGCATCCTTTAGGTACTGGAAGGGGCTCTGAGGTCTCCCCAGAGCCTTCTCCAGGTTGAACAGCCCCAAATCTCAGCTTCTGTGGTGCCAGACCCTGCCTGCTCAGGGAGGAAAAGCTCAGCTGTCCTATGTGAGCTCTGTGGATTTACCCTTGCCAAACAGAAAGGCTGCAACCTGTGAACCTTGGTGAATGGCTGCACATGAAACCAAAGATATTTTGTTCTGTTAAAACAAAAACATGGAAGTTTTAATCTTCACCTGGTTTTGCAATCCCGACCATCAAAATAGAGAAGGGATTTAGAGTTAAAATAGCAATGATTCAGCCAGTACATTAAAAACCACAAGACCCATTAAATAGAGTTTCTAATAAAAATTCTTCCTAACTGGTTAATTGGAGTTGCTAAATGATTTCTTTTTATAGTAAAAGCTTTATAATTAACAAGCCAGACATTGATTTCTAGTCATTATCAATTTCTCTATGATTATTATTGCTTCTATAATAATCTTCACTGTATTAACATAGATTAAGAAGCTCTTTAAAATAGAGCAGCTTCATTAGCTCCTGCTATCACAGGAGGACCTGCAGAACTTGGCACTCCAGTTAGCCACCACACAGAAGCTGAAAATAAATGCTGCAAGTCTCTGTTCCTGGGGGCTGACATGCATGGAGAGGAAAACTCAGTGCTCGACTTGGAGCACTTAACTCCCAGTCAGTAAAGCTGCTAAAGTCATTAACTTGTACAGCCACGCTCACAGTATTTCTTTGTTAATCTTTATTGTTCCATTAATGGAACATCTTTTGTGCTACGGACCCACTACGTTTGGAAAACTTTATAAATCCACTTGCAAAACCAGAAGGATTTCAGCTGGGTGAATGAAAGTGGGGTAAAAGGGCCTTGAAAACGCAGCAGTGTAATAAAACACATTTAGTAAGCATGGGAGAAGGGATGAATTGCTTCTGGCAATTCCAGGCATTAGAGGGCACTGAGTGAAGCAGGAATAGGGGTGGGACCCACAACACATGATTTTGCTCCTCTGGAATGCGCCTGGGAATCTTTTCAGACGGAAGTTATTTCTCATCCAGAGAGAGCTTTTGCTCATTGAGCTTTCCCTGATGTTTTCCAGGAGATATGCTGAGATTGATAACAGTGATGACTGTGCTTTGGGCACACACTGACCCCTCATTTCTGCCTGCAAATAACTGACTTCCATAAAGATTTATTACACTTCGAATTTGTTTGTTTCTAAAGTTATACTGACTACTTTGCACTTAGATTTTGCTGCATGTTATATGGCTGCAAAGAATTCGCAAGAAGTCTTGCAACAGCACAGCATTTTTCTGAGCTATGCAGGGTTTTTATTTCAGATATAGTTCCCAGATAATTTAATTTGTGAGATATAGAATATCCTGTAAATATTTGTATTTTGGGTGAGCTGTTATTCTCAGACAGTGCAAGTGATCTCACTCAACTCTCCTTCATGAATTTGCAGAAGAATTAAAAAACAGAGCTCAGTGGAAGAAGGTTTTTAAAATGTTGTACTATGTTTTTTACAATGGATGGAATAGGCTGAAGAAGAAGCCATATGCAAGTCTTCCATGTCAACACAAACTTACAACTCATGAATCCAGACTTCCCCACATTCCCAAACATGCCAAATATGATGACATGGTTTGTCTGTCCTGAAGTCTGATAATAGCTGGGCAATGTAGATCTTTTTAAATGCTGAAACCAAGTTGGGCTCAGACCTGCCCTTCTGCACTCTTTCATTTTATTTAAATGTTACAATTGTGGATGAGAGAATGCAAGAAGCAGCAAATTGTAAGGAAATTACATTAATGAAGTAACAATAAGAAGTATTTAAAAAAAAAATCTCACTTTTGAAACACTGCCTTTATTTCTCAACATGAATCAAAAAGGAAATGTATTGAAGCTGCTCTATTGTAAAGAAGCTATGTACAAAAATCTTCTCAGCTCTCAAGAGAGTCAGTCATTGTGAGATTTTAAATCAAACTTCATAGATTTACTTTGTCAACTCTAGCGTAAGCTTCGCTCAGCTTTCTCTGGCTTTCCCAGGAGCTAGTAGCTAGGATTGCAGCTCTCCTGCCCCCAAGGTGGTCAAGAGCTAAAAGAAAACTTTTGTGTTTTCCCATAACTTATTCAAATTAAGATTTGTTAGACTGACAGTGTTTTTTATATTATCAGAAATTGCAACCACTCCAAAAATGAGCACGAAACCCTTGCTCGTTTCTTAGCTCTGCTTCATTCAGAATAGCATAAATGTAAAAAATGGTACAGTAAGTAAAAAGTGATGGAAGATCAGATCTTTGGAGAGACAACTCAAGGAAGTGCCACACACATGCTTATCTTTAAGGTAAACTGGAAACAATTATGTGATTATGTGGATGTAGAGTACTGTTAGGGGAGAGAAAGAAAAAAAAAAACAAAGAAGGAAGACTTCTTGAATAAAGCTTCAAGAGGGAAGAGGGTGAGACTGATCATTGACTTACCCAGAAATTTTCATTTGGGGGGAAATAGTTAGAAATAAAATAATAATAATAATCATCATCACAGTATCTCACAAAGAGCATGCCATCAGATGGTGATAAGGGTCAAGGAAAGCACAGCCCTCTTAGTTCCTCCCCTTGTAAATTCACTCTTGATTGTCCTTTTGGGACCTGATCTTTGTGCAGTAACACATTTCCTCATACAGGCAGACCATTCTGAGCTACCTTGGAATTTCTAATTTTACATATATATATAGTGTGTGATGTAAATATACTCAAAGATCCTTTGCCACTTGCCTGCTTTTAAAAATTCCAAAGGAAGCTTTACTTCCCTGCCACGAGACTTGGCGTTTCATATTTCATGCTCTTTATTCATGAGGCTTAGCTGAAACTTGATTTAGGAAAAGTGAAACTTTACTATGCAACAGTACAAAACTATTAAAATTAATTGATCTGACCGTAACCATCAGTGAATAACTGGAGATGTAACCATGGAATCATCATGCCTTTTGAAAACTGTCTAGATAGATTTAATGGATATATACAGCAATGTGATCTAAAGGAATACATGCATTCATTTCCCTTTTCCATTCACCTAAGAGGCTATTGCAACTTTTATCTGATGCCACATTAAGGTATAATGTGCACTGATATGCAACAGATAAGGAATTGCCAAAACTTTCTTTGATGCCTTTCAGTCATGTTTCCATCCCATAAATCCCTAAACAAGGAATCCACACAGAAATCACTAACTACTTTATAGCTAGCTAATTGGTTTAGACCAAAACTATCCCAGTCCTTTTGCATCATGAATCCAAATCTCCATTTTTTAATCCTTATTTTATTTATCTCATCTGGAGATGGAGGTGCAATTTCCCCCTCATCTGGAAGGGGAAATTGCACATATTCTGAAAAACTTAGGGAGTGAGAAATTAAACCTGAGAACAAATTCCAACGCTTTCATCCTGTAATACAGAGAACATCAAAGGGCCACACCTATGAAAATATTATTTTTCCTCTAAACTTTTTGTCCCGAGGCCATCAAAAATCCCTCTACTCATGTCTGATTTATGTTTCAACAATGTTTTCAGTAACCTCTACAGCTCAATGTCTGGTGAGCAATCACTCTGGAAGTGTTGAGAGAATTGTTATGTTCTAGTACAGCATATATAGAATAATGAATGTATTGAAACCAATCTATTTTCTCAGATATGAAGAGCACACGAATGTAATTGGTATTCTAATTTATGACAAATATCTTGTGGCTACAGTAACAAGGGCCCTGAATGGTGACATAAAGAAGACCTAAGAGCATCTTCCAACACCTTGTTGGATGGGGCCGTGCACTGCCTTCTCTAAATTCAGTGCATGGCTGGTTGAGATACACACTGTAGTACTCAGGACACAAGTATTTCTTTCAAATGTTTCAGAGCAAAGTCATCTTGGTCCAACTCAATTAATTTCTTGAGAAACATTTGTGTTTCGTCAGAAAGTGGATGAAAGCCATTAAAATGTCAAGGCATAGAAGGGCAGAGGTGTCCCCTGTATGCTGTGGTCCCACCCCAGTCCTGGCTCTGATAGTCCTGTGGCCACTGGTGGAAGCACTGGCAGGAGTAACATTGCTTGGATTTCTCAGTCATAAAGTTACCCCTCCTTTATAGTGTTTATCACTATTGTGTGAGAAGAATCATATTGAAAAGGTTATGTTGGTTATCCTCAGGACACATTCAGAATTCCTCCACAGCTCCCAAGAGCAGTATGACAAATAGAGATGAATTCCTAACTGTGTTGAATTCAAAGAGAGTTGATGGCTTCAAGGAATGATTTAAAAAACTCACAAACCCAAAGTAGACTTAGGTTCTGATCTGGACCCCTTATACCACCTGATTTCAAGAGACTGAGACAATATCCAGACCTTAATCTAATCCTATTTCAAGTCTATATATCCTCTAGTATTTCTTGACATTTCTTCAGTTCTTATTTATTCTAGACATAAGTTTTAATGCAAACCCAGAGAGCAGAGTGAAAGAGAACATTTGCAACGTTCAGAATTTCAGACCTAGATTTGCTTTGCTAACACAGAATTAAAATCTAAAGCACATGAGCTTTGGGGAAGTTAGGTTCAGCTGTGGCTACCAAATGTCCACAGTCCATGAAAGTCACTCACCCATATTCTCCTCCTCCCCGTCCCAGTCCCAATTAGAACTGCACTTTATAAGATGAAAATGGGAAATAATTTGGAAGATCAGAAAATTAGGCCCCATGCACCACACAATCTATGTCTCTAGATATTTATTTGTCTGAGAACCATCAGAACATGCTATGCTTAAGACTTGTGATAGCAAACAATAAATTATTTTACAAGTCATGAAAGTTGTATTACATGAAGTTAATAAAAATATTCTATCAGTATATAAAAGATTATTTTGAACATGAATCTTGATGTAGGATCAAAAGTTGGGCTTGATCATTAAAAATTGTAAAGGAATGAGTAATAAAAAAGATTAATCCAAAGGACGGTGATTCCTAAAATTTTATCCATGGATCGCAAGTAAGTGGGTTTGACTTCAGAACAGCAGATCCATAAAACTGTAATTATGCCAAGAAATACTTTTATGTCCCTGCTTGTAATGTGAAATGTCTTAAGATGACTAGCCCTGTCAACTCAGTGCCTCTCAAAGAGGTGTTGCAGCAGCTTCTGGTGCGAATTAAAGCAAGGAATGAAAGAGCAGCCATGTTATTATTCTTCAAAACAGAGGAGCTCTACAAGCTTTTGCAGCTCCTTGGTGGCAGGGCACTTTGGCCCTTTATTCTCTGGTGGATTTATCCCAGTATTTCCTTTATCTCTCTCTTCTCTCTCTATATTCAGCCCAGTCCTGGTTCATCTGGAATTGGTCGTGGAGGTGCCTTGAAGGACAATTTGGGATAACCAAATGCTAAGTTGCTGTGAGAACTGCTCCCCTGCAATACCCCTAGGCTGCAAAGACCTAGCATGGTGTAATATCTCCCTGACATTATTTATACTGATGGAAGGAAATTAATTCAAACTGCACGAAGCTGAAGTGACTGAATTTTGCATGAGGAGGAGAATGAATCGGGAGAGTGAAATCCATGCTGCAGTTTCATACAAGGACTTTTCCTTTGCATTCCTGAGAGTGCCTTGGATGCTCCAAGTGCCTCCTGGCTGTTTGCAGAGTGTGATGGTAAAGAAACCAACACACTCCATCAATAGGTAGGGCCATTCTCCCAGTGCTGTGCATCCAGGGTCCCCATCCCAGTCAGTCCCATGTGTGATGTGTTTAGATCCTGGCTCCAGAACCTCAGAGTTCCCTGTCTGGGCACTAATGTTGGCTTACATTTTCCTGGTTTAAACTTCATCCACAAAAGGTTTTCTTGTATCTGACCCTTTTTTACTTCCACTACAAAGATATATTTAAGCTAAGGACTGTCTGAGTCCTTTTTATTTGGCAGTTAGATATCAATATCTTTTCCAATGTTAAATATTCTAGAAAATCCTAGTAAGTCAGCAAAATTTTGGTGCATGTATTTATTGGAGGATACTGATGCAAACATGAATTTGGAATGATACAGCCATTTTCATAAAAGTGCAAACAATGTTTCAGAAAGAGAAATGCTGTAATTTCCTAAATTTTACAGAAATACCTTATAAAGTCCCAATAGCATTGCAAACACATGATGTTATCAAGATGACAAGCTCAGAAAAGAAAAAAAAAATAGTTGATTCAGCCATATTTCATTTACCTTACTACCTGTGCATCTTTTATTTTTGACAGCTTCACAAGGATATAGCTAAGTATTTCCAATAATCTTCTTAGACTTGGGAATTCAATATTTTCATTTCCAGTACATAAAGTTGGTTTAAGTGAGAATTTAAGAACAACAAATAGTCAGTCACTACTTTTAGCATCAGCCAAACTGGATGAAACAACGAGAGAGAATTGCAAAGTAAAACACTTGGAAAAGATTTTAAGATTGACTACCAGTATTCTGTACAAGTCTGTAGAAGAAGGTCTTGTCCCTCAAATCTTTCCAAATGAATATATCAACAGGATGGCAGTGAAGTAATGCACTGAAATAATCAATTTTTCTTTCACAGAGCCTTTGATGAGTCCCTCATAAGAAGGAATTTAGTTATATATAAAATATACTAATTGAAAGGCAACATTCAAAAAAATCAACCAAATCAAACCTCCCATCAGATAATAACTTTTGGGTTTTAAGGTGGAGTTCTTCAAGCTTTTCTAGCTGCTAGAAAGGGTAATAAAGGGCACCAGGGAGTCCCTTGTGGTCCTAGGGAGCCCCTGCAGTGTATCTGCTTCTGTGCTTAGTGGGGAAGAGAGATTGTGGGATCAGGAAAGGGGACAGAAACCTGTCAGGCTCTTACCAGGACCCTGCCTCTACACCAGGAGTGCCCAAGTTGGTCACAGTTCCAACATTTTGTAGCTAGAATTCATTCTGATAAACATCAGGTAGAACATACCTGTGTGAAACATATTGTAGATGAGAGGGCATTTAAATCAAAAAGCAACAATATACACACATACACATATATATATATAGATACACACACACAGACATTCAAGTATTTAAAACTATTTTGCCTAAGTGTGCAGTTTGAGTTTTTCTGCTCTTGTTTTGTGATATTAATTCCAAAGTAGATTTTAGTACCACAATAGAACTACTGTCATTATTTCACTAATTAGTCCCGTTTCTGCTGTTAGCACTGAAAACACTGTCTTTTTTTCCCCAGTTTGCCTCCTTCAAAGACATGCCAAATGTGTTCGGGCTTAGTTTGGAGACTGCAAATTAATAGCAGTATTTTGATCAAGCTGCATTTAAAATGACTATGATCACTTAAAAGGCATGTTAATTCTGAGCCACTGGAAGGAATGGCTGGTGCTCTTTGGCTTTCTGTTTCCAGTGGGCAGCTGGAATCAGAGCCACAAGGCTATGAACAAAAACCAGAGCAGTGTTATCTGTCCATGGAAATGTCAAACAACAAATTATTTGGTTCCTGTAATATATTTTTTTTTTCTAGAGTAAACACAGAATCTGACAGTCTGCTTTGCTTTACTTTTCTTCATCAACTGTGAAAAAAAATTATGTCATACAATGCACTTGGCATGTAGGGTCACACAGGGCTCTGAAAACTCTGCCCATGCCTCAGTGTAACAAGCTGAGTTACGGATTGAGTGATAATTTCACTGAACTGAATTTTCCTTGCTTTTTCAGTCTCCAGACAGACTCTTAAAAGAGCAGTGTGTGCATGCAGTTTGAGAGCTGTGCACGTGTGAAGTCGTGGAAAAGGTGCACATTATTTTAACTATTAACAGCTATTAAAGGCTGGGAAAAGATGAGAACAGATATTTGCCATAACAAAACAAATCTATGGCAGCAGAGCTCTCTGTTCAGACAAATATTGTGGCAGCTTTTTAAGGAAAACAATGGAGGGAAATTTTTGAAGAAATATTTGAGACTTTCCTGGGTTTTGTATTTTCCTTTTAAACAACCAGATTTTTTCACCAGATGAGGTGTTTTTCTCTTCTTGTTTCATAAGTATTATTATTCTTCTTTAAAAAAAGACCAGAAACTGATGAAATTACTGCCTCCTGGCTTTGCTAGACAATGCAGAATTTCTTCTGATGCTTTTGGAGCATTTGATGTTGGCAGGAGCTACATAATGAACATTGTACTTGAGAATACTTGCCAGAGAAACCTTGTGGGGGTGTAAGGCTTTCAGGATGTAAACACCTGTGAAAGAAAGGTATAGAAAACAGACCTTTTCTTTAATGTAGACTGCCATCATCTGGTAGCATGCTTGAGTTCCACTTAAACCCCGCTCCAGGGTTTCAGGAAGATTATTTGTGAAGCAATACCTAAGCAATACCTTTTCCTTTTCCTCCCCATAGACTTCTCTATAAAATTGGCTTAATCCTTCCCTGGGGCCATAATCGAAAGCAAATTCTTGCCTCTAAGAGATAAACTAATGGTGAAGGCCTGGGGGAATAACTCTACCTGTTGGCTTGCTGAGAGCTAGAAATGATTTAACTTGTTTATTGTAGTGTTTACTGCAGGGTTTTTCTCCCTCCCATCCAGTTGGGGTTTGACCTACAGCTTCATTCCCCTTGCTTTCAAGTGAATTTTATTCAAAGTTTCTATATTTGAGCTAACACAGAGTCCTAGCTTTGAGCCCTAGCACTGCCAACCCCATCACCAAACCATGTCCCCGAGTGACACCTCTACATGTCTTCTAAATCCCTTTGGGGCTGCTGACCCACACACTTTCCTGAGGAGCCTGTTCCACTGCTTGTCATTAACAAATTTTTCCTAATGTCCAACTAAACCTCCTCTGGCCCAAATTTAGGCCATTTTCCCTTATCCTGTCACCTCTTATCAGGGAGAAGAAACAGAGTCCCACCTTGTTCCCTCAGCAAGTAAATGGAGTTACAGCAATTTGCAGGCAGCTCATGGTAGAATGTAGCACACATGAAGCTTTTATTACAGTTTGCCATAATCTATATGTTAGCTTATATATCTTCCTAAAGAAATCACCACCTTTCTCCTTTTGGAAATGCTGGGCCTCTCTAAGGACTCTGAAATGTGGTGGGTTGGGTTTTTTTTTTTCTTTTTCCTTCTTCAAATTGTTCTGAAGCTTAACAGCGGTACCACATTTCTAATTAAATGGACAGATAGGATGCCGATAACATCTGCTTTCTGTAATAAAAACTATTGATATTGTTGACCTGACAGATTATCTGCAACAGACAGAGCACAATGGCCAAATCTAAAAGGCAAGGGAGGAAGAGCAGCTTAGCACAAGAACACATATATTATTATCTGTTCTTCTGCCTTTTGGAATTATTAAGAATGATTATAGAAATTATCAGTCATCTCTGCTTCTTGTTCTGGCATATGAAACAGAAACAGTGATTGAATGTCACGAAGAACTGACTTTGATCTTTTTTTTTCTTGATAAAATGACTTTGGAAGGTGAGCTTCTTATTTTTTTATGGTAGCATCTCTTACAGGAATACCTGAGATTTATAACAGCAGTTGCCATTTTTCAAAATTTTTCTCCATGTTGTATAGAGCAACACTTCAAACAGTAAAAAAATATCCTAATAGTAACTGACATCTACAAAGCCTTTTATTCAAAAACCTTAGCACTCCTGTCATAGCCCAAATCTGATTTCTACTTCAAGTTACTGGTTTTTATGGGGTTTGCTGTAAAAATCTGATCCTCTGTCAGAATTAAGGTCATAAAATTGAGAAGTAAATGCCTTCTCAACAGTATTACTACTCTACTTAAAACCCCAACATTCAAAAAGTCACATACTTTTCTTAATTAAAGTCCTTGTGTTATGCAGAAAAACTGGTGTCCCAAGAAAAAAGAGCTAAAATATCAACCTGACCCTTCATGCAAGGACTCAAAAAATGTAGAAATTAAATTCTTCCGTGTGGCTTTATATTTTCTGGGGGAGAGAAATGCCTGGACTGCAGTGATTTTAGGGCAACTTGGTTCATTTGCACCATGGAGGTGGCTTTAGTTCAACCTGTGCTTTCCTCTCCAGGGCAGCAGCATTGGTGATTTACCCTTTTCAAGAGGAAGCACAGTAAGATTCCTGTGCCACTCAGTTTTGCCCATGTCTGGATGTTTCAAGGCCATGGTAAAGGCAGCAGCCATCTATTTATCCCTAGCTCCTGGATTTCCAGAGGTAAACAAACAAGCAAACAAAATGCTGCTGCAGTAGATTTAATCTCCTCCTTTTGTTCCCAATGCAAAACAGCAGCACCTTATTTTCAGAAGCTGACCTGCATCATTTGCCAAGTTTTCAATATTCAGGAGTTAGCTAAATACTTTAGCCTGGAATGGTATCCAGTTTTTTTATAAGAAAGGCTTAATGGAGGGTTTATCTACATTTGCCAGTAATCACAGGAGTCAAGGAGCATGGGTTTTAAGAAAGAAACAAAACAACCAAATATCTTGATGGCTGGCTATGTAGAAACCCTTATCTTTGGATTACAGTTTGATTTCCTTTGTGCAGATTTTTTATGCAAAAAAAAAAAAATTACTGCAGATGGAGAAATCAAAATACAAAGTTAATAAAGCCTACAAACTCACCACATATACTTAAATTACCATGCATTAAGAAAAAAACCCAAACAAGAGAGGGCAGAAATGAAATGAAAATATATTTAACTTTTCCAAATTTTTCATTAACTCTTCCTGAAAAAATGTTCTCTTTTCACAACATGAACAAAACCCATTCATTTAAAATCAGATGGGAGTTTCCAGCAGCCATTTCACCTTAATTGTCTGTAATCTCACTCAAATTCCACATTAGGTTCTCCTGCCACCTAATATGTATTCATTTTAAATTAAGCAGGACACTGATAAGATAATATGCTTGGTCATGGTCTTCAGTGAGCAAGGTTTTTATCACAGCTATTTTTAGTTAATATGATGCCACTTCTATTAAATTTCATACTAAAGAGAATTTTCAGGCAACTTTTGGGCTAAAAAGATGTCTTCCCAGGCTCTTCTTATTTCAGCCAGCAGAAACTACAGTAACCTACCTCAAAATTTTCTCAGCTTCCAGAATTTTGCACCACTGCTTTCTGCCTCCATTCTCATGGGCTCTTCTAAGGTAGAAGTTTGCTGCCTACACACAGCAGTCTTCTGAAAAACCCCCATTTTTTGTCTCTGGTGATGCAAAACTACACGCTTATAAAAATTCATTACATTTTCTTTTTTTTTTTATTCAAAATTTCCCTGTTATTTAGGTGAAAGCATCTATCAGTGGTGCCCCTGCTTGATCCACACTATTATTAGACACTGTTCTTAGCTTCTGCTCATGTCCACAAATATGAGGCCTCATATCCAGCATCCCCTGTAAGTCACACTTAAATTTGTGGGTTGATGCCCTTTTGATGGCTGAAATGTCATATTTTGTTTTCCTCCCTGTTATCAACCATGTAAAATAGATTCTAAAGTGAAAATTGGGGCAATAGTTGAAAAAAGGCATTTGGTTAAAGAGAGGAGCTCAACAAACACCTTTAATGTCAAATTGTAGAAAAGAAGAGCTCTGGGTAACTTCTGAGGGAAATGAGGGGACTTTTCTGATACTCTGCAGCAGCTAAGAAGACATCAGATTTTACAAGTCTAACACCGTGAACAAGGCCACTAATTATTATTTTTCAAAATATCTTTCTCTCATTAACACTGATTGTAATTTTTCTACACCTCATTGATGCATTGAATTAAGGTAATTTTGAATACTCAGATAAACGTATTTTTCTTGACATTCCTATGTAAAAATACTGCAAAATCGACAAAACTATACAGAACTATTTGTTGAATTCCTGAAGTCTGATGACCTTGATTCACTATTTGTCAGTGAAAGACACAAAGCAGAGCAGAAGCAAACAAGACCCATTCTGAGGTATGAGGTCACTTTCCAAATGAAGACACAGAAGAAAAAGTGATTGATGGATATATATCGATGTATAGACTGAAACAGGAAGAAATAGAAAGATCACAAGTGTACACACCAAGTAATATGTATATATAAATTATTTGTTTGTAGATAAGCTAAAGGAAATAACTCCTCCCTCCTGTAAGTGGTGAGTTTAATCCTTCGTTCTTTTAAATTTTAAATATAGTATTGCAATTCTGAGCATTTCCAACAAATTTTGAGATTAACTGAAGTTCTTTCTGTGTGGTTTAGTTTAGATATCAGGGGGAAATGTCTTTACTGTGTGTGTTGTGAGGCACAGGAATGCTTTGCCCAGAGAAGCTGTGGGACCACCCCTGGGATTGTTCAAGGCTGGATGCAGCTCTGAGCAACTTGGTCTAGTGGAAGGTGTCTCTATCCATGGCAGGGGGGTTGGAACTATATGATCTTTATGGTTCCTTTCAGCCCAAACCATTCCATGATAATGTAAAAAAATAAACCAACCCAAAACCAAACCAAAAACCAAACTCCTCCCCCTTAAAAAACCCAAACAATAAAAATAACCAACACACAGGTTGGTAATAAAAGTATGGTACATACCACATTTTTAGGTGTCCTTGCAGAATTATACTCTCAGTGACTACAATTTTATTAATGGACATACGGGTTTTGATAGGAAACATATATTGTGTAAAATAGCCTTGAAACAGTGCTTTTGTGACTCCTAAAGGCTTACAAACTGACTCTCAAAAGACATGAAGCAATCTAGTCACAAAAATGTAATCATGGTGAAGTTTAATGAAAAAAGATCCAAAGCAAATCTCCCTCACCTGGCTGCATCCTCTCTGCTTGTTATTAAGGAAAGCTGCTGTGACAACGATAAAAATAAAAACCTCTGCAAGGACTTTGCAAAACTTGTATGTTACTTAGGATATTCAAGTATTGGTCTCACGTCAGTTTTCAGCAAAAAAACCCCAACACTCTGCTTCTTCAATGCATCAACATGGTGATCTTTTGAGAGCACAGGAGCCATCCTGCTGACTTGGCTGTGGCTGAGGCACCAGCCCCCACTTGGCCTCTAGAAACCCTCTCCATCACAGAGCTAGAGAGCAGCATCTCTGTACAGTGCTGCCCACCAGCGAGGCTGCTCTGCTGCCACTGCAGCTCCGTGCCTGAGGGTGATTCCAGCTCAGCTGGGAGAGGAGGCAGTGCTGGGACTCCAACACTCGCTCAGCTCTCCAAAAACACCACCGCGTCTCTCACGCACGCGCACGTTTTGTTCAAAATATTAAAACCACTTGTTTTGATGCCAGGATGATTCTTTTGCTTTTTCTTTTATACCCCTATGACATACTCTTTTTTTTTAAATAGTGTTATGCATTCTCAGTGCTTTTAGCCCACACACTGTGGCTTCCCAAGGCTGATAACTCAGCTCAGCCCCACGGCACCGTTAAACCAGGAGAGCAAACATCCTGGGAGCCCCAGACACCAAGGGCCTCTCCAGAACACATTTTGGAACCTCAGACAGGCCCAGCCAGGGGGAAGGTTCCTCACAACGAGGGCTTCACTCCAGCCTCTCATTGGGGAATCTCTGATAAATATGTTAATTTTGCAAGGCCTGTATTTGTGTGTATTTCAGTATGACAGTGTACATGCATTTTCAGAGCATTCCACCAGGACCAAGTGCTGCACGAAGGATCCTTAAATAAATCCCAAGGTAAAAACCCCTTTTCCCCATAAACTGTGTTTTGATTTTAATTTTAAGACCAGAGAAAGGCAACAGTTTTAGCTGTGAAATTCTGTAGCTGCATTGTTTTGCAGAGTGTATAGAATTCCTCTCTTCTTGACAAAATCTTGAAAATTTAGCCTTCCTGTGAATAGTGGTAGTACAGGAATATAGTACTTCAAGGGATTTGCACAGCCTAACACTGTCTGAACCTGACCTTTCTTAATTCCAGGGAAATGCAGAAGTCTGTCAAGCTTCTCTGTAGGACCAGGCAATTTTTTTCCTGAGGACTATTCACAGCTCTTAAATCTTATTTTTCTTAATACAGGGAATGTTTTATTAGCAGCACCTTCATCTCTGACAACTTTCTTATTACAGCTTTTGCTTTCTACTCCAAAGGCCTTGGAATATGCCTAATAACTAAACTCATATTATACCTTTCCATCTAAATAACAATGACTGCCATTAAGGAGCCCTGACAGGCTTCAAAATCCTTCGAACTGAATTTTTAGCCATCTAAATTTTTTAAACTTGTTTATGCAACAGGACAGCTTTTCCCATAAATAATTTTTTTCCTTATTTTTTTAAGTTACAAAGCAAATTGGCACCACGCATACACCTCACTGCCCAAATTAATGTAAAGCCACCATGACAATAACAAATACAAGAGAGGTTTAGAAACACTTTGGATAAATCCAGATTAGTTTCCTGCTCTTGAATGCATGGGCCATCAAACTTTGTTTTGGCTTTTAAGTGTATTTAAAAATGGAAGATAATCTAATACTCTTAGTAATCTAGAAGTGAAAATAAAGGTAACAAATCTGAAGTGAAGCAGGAAGGCAAAATCATTAGTTTCTTCTCCCACTGTGTGCTCTGTCTTGGGTCAAGAGGCTGCCTTATGGGAGCTACAGTAAGGATAAAGTCATGAAAGAAATTTGAAAATTATTATCTTCATTATTTAGAATATGAAAGGGTAGATTTAGTTAAAGTATGTAAATTGCCTACAGAGTAGCTCCAATTTTTGAAGTATCAGTAAACAAAGGAAAGGTGGAATTTACTCTACACTGCATGGGGAGACATTTCTGGAATCTTTTGTGGGTAAAGGTGCCCTTTTTGAAAGGAATGCTAGTTGAAAAGACACCTTTTGAATCCTTAATTAGGTAATTTATTTAGTTTTTTAAACTTCTCAGGCTTGAACAACATTTTCCTGATGCAAAAATGGTCCCCAGGAGTTCCACATAGATTTTTTTTATGGGTTTAACTTTAAGGCCCAGGACCACAACAGTTCCAGACCACAGATGACTAACAGTCAGGGAATTGGAAGCCTTTCTGCCACCCACATCATCTGCTCATGTTTCTGCCATTACATCATCTGCAAAAAACCCACAGAGGTAATTTCAAACAAAAGGCTCTCTCTGAAAGAGAATGTTCTCACACTCTGTTCTGCCTTTTGGTGTGTGGGGAATCCCAAGTGCTTTGATGGAGTCACGTTAAGGCTTCTCTTTCTGTTCTAGTCACACCAGAAGCCAAATTGAAACCAAGTCTTTCTATCTCTCAAGCACATATGCACCCACTCACACAGAGATGTGAGGGTTCTTTAATGTGACAAATAACGAAGCTAAGAAATATTTTAGCCGTGATATCACCTTGGGTATTGTTTGTCAAAGTTTCGAGGGCAGCGGATTACCCACCATCCACGGCTTCAGCAGAAATTGTGTTTTGGCAGTCAGGGCTGTTCCACTGAAAAAGTTAACGAGTCAACTCTCTTGCTTCCAGCAGAACCTGAAAGAAATTCTGACACTGCCACATCAGCAGCAACTTCAGCAGCACTGGCAGCCATGAAGCCCAGATGGGCAGTGGTCAGTGTTTTGTGTGGTCTCACCCCAAGCTCCCTTCTCACCATTGCTGCAGACTTTGTAGACTTGATAGGACTCATGGGACTCCAGTTAGTATTTTCCTCAGTTTTTCCTCTGGCAGAAGCACACACTGTAGCAGGGATAAGGTCTGGTTTAGCCCCCGCGGCTTTCAAAACCCAGCTCTCCACAGTCTGTGCCTGTGGCACTCTCAGTCACACAGGATTGTGTTGGGAGACAAACCAAAGCTGAGTATGGATCATTGAAAGGTAGGTTTGCTGCAAGCCCCAAAGAAATATATATGTCAATACCATCCTTCTTAATGGCTTATATGTTTCTCACAGCACAGTTGCCAATCAGAGCTAGTTTAGGGGGAAGATTATTCTAATGGGACAAAAAAGACCTCATGAAACAGACAGGCAATGCTCCCCAAGATCTTAGCACGGCACAGAAAGGGCAGTCCTTGATGTGGCATAAGACTGGAGAAAGCGTTCAAGTTGAAAAGTGAAAACATTTATTTGTGTAAAGAGAGGTAAAAAATTTATTTTCCAGCAGCCAAAAGAAAAGGAAAAAGAAGAAGAGGAGAAAAGAAAATCTGGAGGACAACTGAAAATTACTTCTCTATTTGGAAATATGTTAATTGAAAAAGTAATGGAATTGTAAAATATATTACCTTACTATTGTCATTGTGACTGTTAAATAAGGAATAAAATGAGAGCTGTTTGTTTAATTCCACAAATTTAATTTTCATTAAGTACAAACCAACTCATTAAAATAAATAAACCCTCAGAAACAGTTAAACAAACAGAACCCTGCAGCATTCAGATGAAGGATCATACCAGAAATCTGTGGGGGTACACAGAAAAGGAATGGATAACTTTGTGGACATAATGATGATTACAAGCTACTGTTATAAAGTGAGATAACTACAACACTACAACACTATGTTTGATGAATTAAAATGGAAAAAGAAGCCAGGAAGCAATGTAGTCAATCCATACTCATGATGGTTACACTTTGATAGTATAAGTATGGTGTCATTAATATCAGTGTGTAGATACCCAGGCCCAAATTAAGCCACAGTTAACTTGGGCCTACTCTTCCTGAAGAGTGGTAAATCTTAGCATCACTATATAATATTTTTATATATCTATACCCACATACTCTGAGCATTTCTAGCCTGTGAAGTGGGCTTCTAAAACAGCAAATCACACAGGTCTTAAATTTGCCCGCTTGAGTCAATATCACTGAGGATCAGTTTTTCATCTGATCTCCCCACCAACACTATGTGAACAGCAGAATCCTGTATGATAAGACTGGAACAGTTCAGACGGCACATTTTATCCACAGAAGGTTTGGATCAGCTATCAGCAGCCCTTATTTGCCTTGACCATGTGAATGCTTTGAAGAACAGGACTGTTCTCTTTCTCCCATTTCTGCACAAGGGAGAAGCACCATACTGCAGGAGTAGAGACTGACAGTATTTAGAGGAGGCTTTTAGCACTTCTAGGGTGCACTCCATGATGCTGTTTCAGTCTGGAGTGCTTTATTCCCATCTGCAATGTGTCATGGTTGAGGTGTACTTGGAGGGGCTCTTATCCCACGAGGGAGAGTGCTGCACTCCTGAGAGGGACTCTCCTGCTTCTCAGCTGCGCAGAACTTTTATACAAGCCTTAGAGCTGTACATTTTTTACACAAAAAGCCTCAGATACCATGGTCCTTCAGGAGCCACACGCCTCAGAACCTGCACTGTCCAGCCAGCAAAGAGTGAATGAGGAAAAGAGGCTGTTCAGGCTGATGGCAACATCTCTCACCTGCTGAAATCAGTGGCACTACGACACCTGCAACAATATTTTGTGTGTGCATCAAAACTTCCCAGTTTCGCTGTGCTAAATTGGAGGATCCTTTCTGCATCATATGCCTCTTACACTGTGGAACGGCCAGTAGCAAGATCCCATTTTATCCAGTGCCAGGGTGTTCCTTGTTTCAGTGTCTCATNCAGTGAATATCAACCTTATTGACCTGTCTCCTCTACACTAAATTCTATTTACCAATTAACAAACCACAGGAACTCATGTCAGAGAAAAAAGGAAGAGAAGGAGAAGAAAGAAGAAGATGAAGAAGCAAACACCCTAGAATCTCCATGTTGGCTCCATATAATATATATAGTAAAACCTAAAAACCACAACTCCATACTCTGTGGTGCACTAAACAACCATCTCCTCATTTCTTTGGTGCTCTCAGCTCACCCAGAGAAGCAGGAAAAATTCCCAGGTTTTTCCTGGACTCCAACAATCCAGGAGGCTGAAGCTGGACCTCTGGGCCATCAGGAACACCTGGTGCACGTGGCTGTGGGGCTGGACTGGAAAAAAAAACAATGTGCAAAGCAAGGTGTAGTGAGCTCCCTAAATCCATGTCTGTGCTGGAAGGAATTGTTTGGAAATGCTTCTGGAATCATTGCAACTCTGACGAATGTGACAAGCACAGAACTAGCCGCCGGGATGAGCATTATGGATTAGAAATGAGAGGAGATCATTCACAAGGCTCTAATACCAGGTGAGCCGATGTGCTTTGCTCCACAGTGGAAGCTTTCCTTGATCTTTGAACATAAAGGCATCAGGAAAGTGACCTCTTCTGTTTAGACCTTTCTTAAGGTATGGATTTTTAACGTCCTAAGCAAGAGTATTACTGTTGCTAAGAGGAATGTTACAGGGAGCTTGAAACAGGGATTACTCTCTCACTCAGAGAATTGATTTTGTCCCAAGCCGTAACAGAAATTAAAAGGAATGAAAATGTTCATAAAACATTTTCAAAAATAGGCCAAAAAAGGAGGGGGCTCAGCCTGGAGAAGGTTGCATGGAGAGCTCATAGTAGCCCTCCAGTGTCTGAAGGAGGCCTACAGGGGAGCTGGGGAGGGACCCTTCACCAGGATCTGTAGCAACAGGAAAAGGAGTAATGGGTACAAACTGAAAGAGGGGAAATTTAGGTTAGATACATGGAAGAAATTCTTTACTGTGAAGGAGGTAAAACATTGGAGCAGTTGCCCAGAGAAGCTTTGGGCATTCCATCCCTGGAAGTGCTCAAGGCCAGGTTGGACAGGCCTTGGAGCAGCCTGGCCCAGTGGAAGGTGTCCCTGACCACAGCAGGGTGATGAAAAACAGATGATCTTCAAGGTCCCTTCCAACCCAAATCAGCACATGCTTCTATGATTTATCTCAGTAAAAGTATTTCCTTCCAACTGAGGTCATCCCACCTCAGGTTAGGATTTTTGAAGAAAATAAGATTTGGAAATAGCAAGTAATCTCAAAACAAAGAAGATAACATTTTTATTTAATTTAACTGAATATATCTGAATTTCCTAAACATTCTCCTATTCCCAGAAAACATTTCAGTCTCATCAGAGGATGAGACAGCATTTTCTAACTAACTGTTTTGATGAAATTTTTCTAACCCCCTCTAATTATTAACTCTACAATCTTCTTATTTTTGAGGAGTTTTCTTATTCTTAATCCCATTTGACCCTAAATTTGAAGAATAACTTTCCATTCATCATCCTATTGATGTATATAAGATTTTCAGGTCATGCTTCCCACCAAGCAAGGTAAAACAGACAGTGCTTAAATATTGTAATAAAGAGATTTTGTACTGAATGACAGTTTTTCTCTTTATGATCTCAGCACTGAAGAAAAAGCACTGAACTGATTATATTTCTTGTTTTAAATATTCATGTGACAATGTTGAAGAGAGAAATGAATATCAGAATGAAAAAATGACAAGAAAAAATGACTACAAGAAATCCCTAGACATTTATCACAGGCCTAGAGGATACAAACCAATCAACTTCTAAAATCTGCTCTTTGATCGAGATGCCCAGTTAAAGCCTACATTATTAATATATGATTCTGTTTAAAAAGTCTATTAATCAAGCAGGGATGAATGATTAAGTGGATAAAGCACTAGCCTTTGACCTAACAGGCAACTTTCACAAATCTCCTGTGAATTCAATTCATAAAAAAAGAAAAAGAATGGTTCAATAGCTGTATAAATTATCTGGAAACAATGGTTCTCATTGTTTTTCTCCATGTCATTAAACGATTTTCATTTGCATGCAAGACCATCTTCATTATCTGATTGCTGGGCCGATAGCTTGCTACAGGATGGGGAGTGATCAATAAAGCCTGTGGCTGGTTGTGTTTTATCTAATAATATCAGTAACAACAGCAAAAAAAATCTTCTTTCAGCACTCCACCCTTGTCTTACAAGTATTCTCCGGACCTTTGGAATGATTAACGGGAAAGGCCTCGATCCTGAAGACAGCTCTGTACACAGGAATTCTTGCTTTGAGGCTTCAGAGGGATCCTGGGTGAGGAAACACGGAACAGTCTGAACACATTCATGCTTTAAGGTCCCAGGATCCTAAAGAGTTCCAAACTAAGCTGTGTCATGCACCAGCACTCCCCAGGAGCACTGGAAACACAAGGATTTCAGTGATGTGTGTACTGAAGCTGCTATTAAAATAAGTAAGGAGCTGAATACACGGCTTTTTTAACCCCTGTTCACGGTATTTCACACTCTACTAATGCTGCTTTTTTAGGTTTTTTTTAAACATCAGATTGCCCAGTGATGATCAGTGTTTCCAGTACCTTTTTGTACTGGCAGTAGAGATAAATTTACTAATGCTGGTCAAGGGCAAGAAGGGGTCTGTCTCATTCAGCATCACAAGTGAAATCCTGTTGACTTTGGGCACCCAGGAGGCTGCAGTCTGTTCTTTTTTTCCTTGTAGAGAAGAAGAGAGTGATTTTTCTAGGACTTTGAACACTAAGCTACTCAGTAACACAAGCCCTATCTGCTGTCACTGAACACTTGATTTGTCACCATGCAATATTTATTGAACCATACTGTAAAATATTTCTCAAACTTTTTGTATTTCACTGCAATTCTCTCTCCAAATGTGAGAAATACTGATTTTATATCGAAGCACAGCAATTATGGACCTGGTGCAGGAATTACTGACAGAGGCTCTGTACCTGTGCCATGCTGGTGGTTAGGTTGGATCATACAATGACCTTCCTGTTTTGATATGGGGGAAGTTATAAATACTGTCTATAAAAAACCTCATTGGAAACAGAGTTTGCCAAATACATCTCACAACTCAGGTCAGTGTAGAATAACTTTTTGTTTAGTATGAACATTTTTCCTTTAATGAAGCAGTGTGTCTCGAGTACATAAAAACATCCTACCTAATATACAAAGTAAATTCTTAAATATTAGGGCTTACTATTCTTAAATATTAATAGGGACAACTAGCAACACAAATAGTAAAAGTTCTGCTGACAAAATAATGTTTTGCATGTCGATTTTATAAATATATTACCATAACCAGACCAGTTTTCCAGGTCACAATTGTTTGAAAATTAAGAATCAATTTCGTGGTTGACAAAAACGAAAAAGAAACAATGCTACCTCATGCTCTCTCCCGAGGTAAGTAGATTCTGGTGGGAAAAATAGCATGAAACATTTTTTAATGTCATTAAAATAAGCAAGAGTTGTCCCCAGACACACAGAGGAAGAGCTGTGTTTTATTTTTGTGGTTTCTTTACAAAACTGAAATATAGATCAGCTTTGTAGAGTGGGGGTTTTTGTTGCTTAGAATTGTACGGGCAACTTTCAGCCTTTTTTAGAAGAGTTGAAAAGAAAAGCGTTTTTTTGAAAGTGATACAATTTTTCTCACAATAGAACCAGTATTGCTCTTTACTCACTTTAGGATCAGACTGTTATATTGTCCCAATCCACATAAAACCTCAAGTTTTTTTTCCCCCATCTGTGAGGTCTAAAATGGAAGCTATTGATTTCTGATCCTATTGGTGCAATTGTGATGTATTCCAGGACACATTCAAACATCCCAGAAACTCTAGTGGGGGTGACTAGAAAATTTGCACTGTTACATTAAAACCTCAAGTATAATTGCTTTGCTGGCCCTTCAAGGCTCTTCACTGAAGTACTCTGAAGTGTCCCTTCTCCCTAGGAATGCTGTGAGCTGGATGGCAAAACAGACACACGCTCCCAGCTCTCTTCCTTTTGAACAAAATAAAGAAGGAAAAAGTCCTGCTTACAGCAGAAACTGAGCTCAGACACTGGAAGAATTTAAAAATAATAGTAACTCCTATTTCCTAACAGGTTGAGCAGAGATGTGGTAGCCTGCCTTTGTCACACAATTAAACCACATTTTTAATGTGTGAAGTTTCACAAGTTGCTCTTACACTGCACAGACATCACACATTTCTTAGCAAATGTCCCACAGGAGTGACTTCCTGGAGTTAGATGGACACAGAAAAAGCCAGAAAATTCCAGCTTTGACATGAAGCATCTGCCAGAAGCTATCTGGCTTGCGCTACGTCACTGCTGAATTCTGTGATATCATGTACAATAACCTGCTATAAAAAATACCTGGTACTGCGAGGTGTTATTGTTGGAAGGCTCGAAGTGAAAGCTGCACCTACCATTCAGGTGGGGGATTTTAATGACACCAGAGGAAATATGAGGACAGCAGCCATCCCCAGTGTGTTGTTTTTCTCCTTCCAAAGACCTCAGTCGAGGGGCTGGAATGGAGAAGACAACCTGGCGAGAAACAACCTGGTTTTCTATCTACAGTCTTTGCACACACTGGGACTTATGGAAAGGTTTTGGCCCAGATACATGGAAAAAGAAGTGGAGTTCCCATAACCTTCACCTAACAAGGTTGGTCACAGAGAACCAACTTCACATGAAGGGGAAGCAGAGCACACACATTGGCCATGAAAATTCCAGATTAGCTGAGGCCAAACCAATTTTCCTTGCATTCTTCACGAGATGAGCTAGGACTGAACTGCTGTTTCCATGGATGACATCATAGGGCTGTCACAGGCTAAGTATTCCAAAGATCTAAAAACTGGGGAGCAGAGGAGGTCCAGTGTTATCAGATGAGCAGATGCAGGAGAAAATGCAACAATATCAGATTACTGACCTACAGTTGGGTTCAGTGCTGAATCACAGTGCCCTGAGTGTTGTTTTGAGCAAGAGCTCACCGATTGTGTTTCATACATGGGGACAGATTTTTAAAAAAAATTATTTAAAGATAAAAGTTCACAAGGAGGGGTTTTGGGAAGCAATTATGTCTGAAAGAAAAGGACTGAAATTTTAGCCAGTTCTCAACATGATCAGTTATTGATCAGTGATTTTTCATTTTTAACAACATAATGCCTATAGAACAGAGAGACTTTTGCCAGTCCCTAACTAGCTAAGGGGTTCTCCCTAATTTATTAGGGAAGAAGTGGCTGATGCCTCCTCACTGGAAACAGACTATGCACATGTGCCAGATAAAATACTTTCTTATTGTCCATCACTAAACCTGGAAATTTTATGTCCTTAGAAGCAGAAAAACTTTCTAAATGGAGGTTATCTCTGTTAAAATCCAGCCTAAATTCTTGCTTATATATCCTGCATGCTCCAGAAAATTTCATATCTGAAATCATTTTTGACCTTTATAGCTTAGGCCTACATTTAATCTATATCCAGATGTATTTCTGCATTGAATTGTTTGACAATACCAACATTTTCCCAATGATTAGGAACATTTGCAGTATCTGTGGAATCTATCTGTCACTGAGAGGTGTACTGACAGAGCCAAGAGAGGGCTGATAACTCCCACCAGAGAGAGCAGTCCAGTTAAAGACTGAGTGTATATTATGAACCCTCCTCCAAATTTGTTATAGCCAGGGAAAAAAGTCCTCCTTTTCCCTTGGAGAACAAAAATGACATTTAGAAACAAATATAAAAAATGCCTTTGGTGATTTAGAAGGAGGAACTAAGAGACTTTTATTTTTTTTTGGAGAAAAACTGGTCTTAGGGATATAATGCCTGGAATTCATTCATGTTCTGGCTATTTACTGAGCATATGTAAAATTATTCATGCTCCTTTACCAGGTTAAGGGTGGCCATCCCTAGGTAGAGACTGTCCATTAAAGCCTTTTGGCAGGGCAGATGACACATCATGACTCCAATCCCCCTGTTGTCCCTACACATTCCTAAGAATTTATTTGCTCCCTCTCTTGATTTATGAGAGACATTTCTAGTTAAATGTGTAAGTTGGTAAACATTTTGTAAAACAGTACACTCAATATTCAGAATTCACAAATGCCAGTAGAGGCTAAAAGACAAAATCCTATATTCTTCAACCATCAAAAGTCCTTAGTATATTCGTAAGCCTCTATGTAATCTTGAAAGGTCAACAGACTTGGATTTTTTTCTGCCTGAAGGGAATATAACTTCCAGGGGCTAGGTTTGTCTACTTCTTGCCCACTGCATGCAGTTTGAAAATGCTGAAACTACAAACACGAATATCAATTTAGGAATATTATTCCTGTTATATAAAAGTTTAAGTTCTTTATATCTACAACGTGAGCAGTACTTCTTACAAACTTTAAATGGTTACAGGAAAGACTCAAGCCAAAACACTTTGGCTCAGGATCCAAACTTTAAGTAACTCTAGAGAGAAAGTAATTCCCAATTGCTTTTTGAGGATAGTATTTAACAAATTTACTAAGCTGTTTTATGGTTTTAGCACAAGACTTATAATTTCAGTGGCAAGTATAATACTGAGGTTACTTTAGCAAACACAGGAACATTTCCCAACAACTTAGAACCTGATAGAAATTGTGATGTCAGATTTAATTTACAGCTGAGGGGTGATTAGACAGAATTGCACAGCATCGATTTGGAAGTGCTGAAATCCTTTTTCTGCAAATATTAAGGAAAATTTTTAAAGCAGAAGTAAAAGGAGGGACTTTAAGTTTTTGTTTAATGTACTAAAAGGGAGCACTTGGAGTTGTTTTTGTACCAGTTCAAGTTTCAAATAAAAGTCTGGTTTGATCAGCTTTTACACCTCTGACATTTCTACACTTTTTGCTGAGCATCTTGGCTTCTCTGTCATTCAGCAAACTTTGAACTGCATTTCTTATTTTAAACCTACTTAAATATATGTGTACTGTTCTTAAATTCTGGTTCCACTTTTCTCTGTTAGCCTTTTATCTGTTCAGGATTGAATATCCCTATTGTCTTTGTAGTATTTTATGTATATCTGGTTGTTTCAGATACATTGCAGCAAGAAATTATTCATGTTATTAAAAAAAACCCCTTAAAATAGATACCACTATAAATATTATTGTGTGCTGTTTATAGCTGCACGCCTGGTTTCTATCTAGTTCTGTTGAAAAGAATGAATAGAAATCATATTTAACACTTGGCCATGACATAAGCTTGAAGACTACATGGTAAAAAATATCTGTCATTTGCAGTAGAGTGTTTGTCCTCAGTCTGAGCTCTGCTCTGATAAGGCAGGCTTAAATAATCACTTCCCCTTGCCTGGTTTTAATTAAAGTGACAGTAAGCAAACACTGAGTAGAAATCGATCAGAATCAATGGCCTTGTGGCAAACTGGCAGAGAAAAATCCAGGGTGTCAGTCTAGATCAGCCCAAAGAGCCAGGCCTGGGTCTGCAAGGGAACAATTTAGGTCCTGTAATGCTCACAAAAAAGGGGGAAAACGCCTGATTCAGCATGGGAATGACTCAAACTTATAACACAGAAAAAGGCAATTGTAACACTCCACCCTCCTGTTTCTATCTTAGAAGCCTTTCAAAAGAAGAACAAGCAACAAAGTATTTTGTTATCAACTGTCTGATTTTTAGCTGTGGAGCCACTGGAGCAGACTTGTAGGATTTGAGGGTTTTTAGTATAACCTGCTAAACAGAGCAGTTATGTAGCAGCACATAGACAATTATTTTGCTGCCTGGTCATTTAACAAATGTATATTTTCCCTCTATCTCCGCAGTCATGCCCTACCTCTGCACATCCATATTCCTTTTCTCCAATGAGTCTTTGACAACCATCAAGTAATTAATAAGAAATAACAGAACCTTGTCCTGCATCTCTCACATTTCTGTTTGACTGACATAAGCCTGGCCTCAGAAATGTTGAGGTGATTTGATCAGGGAGAGCCAAAGCTCTGCCATTTGGATCTCTTTCTTTGCTTCAGCCCCAGGAATTTCCTCCCCCTACAGAACTACTTAAACATTTCTTCCCATCTCTTTCTCTGCCCAGACAGGAGGCAGCCTATCTATTCCTGAGGTAGAATATCATGTTTGTCTTAAAGATAAATGAAGGTATATTTAAAGTCTAATGATTGGATTTTACTCCTTATCAAGGTACTTTTATTTTTCCTAAAAAAAAAAAAAAGTTGGATTTTAATTTTCTTCTTAATGTTTTTAATGTTAAGGAAATTACACTTCCAAGTAACTAGTTTGTAATTTGTGATCATGCATGATTCTGATAGTGAAGGAATTTCATTACAGGTACGGTAAAAAAGAGGAGAATGCATGTACATTTGCATGTCCATGTGCAGGTAAATAAATAGTAAACCACATTGATAACAGAGGCCATTATAATTTGAATAAGATTATATTCTCTCTAGGAGAGATAAAGGGTAATGAAAGACAATTCAAAGCTAGTTTGTTATTACTTCATCAAATACCTCAGCCTCAAGCTGATAAAATTCCCTTGTATAGCTCCCATGAGACATTAACTGCAACGATGCTGCCAACCATTTGTAGTGATCTCTAAAAACATTAATATTACTATTTAAATGAGTTTGTGATGTAGTATAACAGAGGGTAAAGCTAGAGGTGAAACTGCTACACAAGCTTTCATGAAATGACTACCAGTGTGTTACTGGGCATGACAAAATGAATTATTTTCACAACAGACAGGTGCTCCAAAGAGACTTTAAAAGACTTGTGCAGAAGACAAGTGGGAAAGTGTTCTGTGAAGTAACTTTCACTGTCCCCATCACCTTCGCTGAAAGACAGAACTTTTGTTTCCCTTTCTTTTCAACCAAGTATTTTTTACCAGACCAAACTTCTAGGGCGTTTAACTCAAACCTGTTTGTTCTATTCTTTCCCTAGCATTCTGCTTTTTTATCCCTCATCCTAAATTTTTTAAGGAATCTTTCCTTTCATGGCCCAGTTGTTGTGCAGGTTTGTATAAGTGATTGCCATAACCCAATATGTGCTGCAAGATTAAGCACATTTTATTTGGTTGCCATGTGGCTTTCTAGTCAAAGATGCGGAATTATTGCAAGGGTTTTGTGTCATTCAGAGAGCACAAGTCAGAAGCTGGCCGTGGTTTTGCATTAAGGAGTTCAGAGGAAAAAGAGTTTAAACCCACTGTATTACAGATCTACACACTTTGACTGTGTTAATCCCTCCCTAGAACCAGAAACAGCCACTCTTCTGTAGGATTAGGCAGTTGCTAGGACTGTTGTCTGGCAAAACAACTTAAAACTGAAACTGAAAACCAATTAATTTGCATTTTCTGAGCTAAGGGAGTGATGGGGAAAACGAGAAAAGTAAGGCAGTTATTTGTCTAATTTTAGGTCAAAATGTTTGTGTACTTAAAAAAATTCAAGCTTGACTACAGACTTATGTTAAAATCTTCACGTTGTGAGACTGTTAACTAAGACTTTCTCTGGGGGAGTGTTTTATTAACACTTGGAAAGAAGAGGCACAGAAGCAAAAAGTGCTGTTGTCACAGCGTGTCACTTGACAGGCTGAGAGAGACTTTAACAGTCCTGGGTAGAAGTTCAGCCCCATCCAGGAATGGTCTGGAAAACCAAGGTAACTTTGTTAAAAGGTAAAACAGGCTAGGCCAAGAGGTTGCCCAAGGCATGCATGTGTTACACATGATGTTTGAGTTGGTGTTTTTCTTAAATGACAAACAAAAAGGAAACAACAACCAAGAAAACCTCACCCCAAACAGGGCTCAGAAAGTTCTTTTAAAAGCTAAGCCCATCAGTCACATGCTCATACAGCACAAGGAACATGCTGTTCCAGCATAAAGAATCAATTAATAAATTAACCTCTTGTCTACAAAGACTAATATTGTGGCTGCTGATCAGGATTTAGCCACTGGCCATGAATTTTGGCTGGGAAGCCCCTGTATATCTGAGTAAAAACCAGAATATTTTGACTTGAGATTTTATGTAGTAGATCAGATTTGCTTAAAAATAATAAAAATTAATTAAAAAAAAAAAACATGAGAAAACAAAAGAGGAAAGAAGAGGGTTTATTCAGGCATTTGCTAATTTAAAAAGAAATGAAGAATTTATTTACAAAGCCTATTGTGGAATTTAAGGATAAAGTTTCAAAGAACTTGTGCTGTCTGGTTCAAATATCTTTATTTCACTGTCTAAAATAAATTGCATGTAATGCATGCATGCTAGAGAACATTATTGAGTTTCATTCATACCCAAGTGCAAGGCAATTTTTTCTCTCTTTTTCTGCCTATCTCTGACACCTATGATTTGAACATATAAAATAATTGATTGGGCTTAAATTGCCTTTCAGATAAATTTTTTTACTGTAATCAAGAGGTTTTTGCCAGAATAAGGTCAATGAGAATGTGAATTAATATGGATGTTAACCTGATTATTAATTTGTAGTATTCACACAATAGGTTATTTTCCCCACAAGAAGGGACACTAGAAGTGTTCAAGATTATTTTGTGGATTTGATTTTCAGTGGCCATTTTAAAGATACTTTTTTGAATAACACACAATGTTGTATTTTCTTTATATTTTTTTTAATTTGAGATTTTTCTTTTCTTAGAGGAAAGAAAAAAGATTCTTATTTTTTAGCTGTATAATATCTTTTATATCCAGAATGAATGCAGTCACTAAAGGTACCTGGTAGTAGTGAAATGGGATTTTCTACTTCCAATCTACTCTTTGTCCTCTGACAATTACCAAGTGATGGAGAATATTTCAAGATATCTAGCAAGTGTGTTATGATTTTGCATTCAAAGCTGCCCCTTATTCTGAGCTTACAGAATAATGAGGATTAGAGTGAAGTTGCAGGTAATGGCTTTCATTATTAATTTTTTTTTTTTCACTGTAGAGGTTTCTTGAAGATACGTAATCTTCTTGGTGTTTTGTGTTTGGTTTCAGGTGTGATTGGTTTGTTTTTTGTTTTGTTTTTTTAATATCTTCTCCTCAGCTAAAAGCAATTCTAACATGCACCAATAAGCAGTGGGCCAGTGTAATACGTGCCCATCTCCTCAAGAAGGGATATTTCAATCCCTGTCATACACCCAGGCAGACTTAAGAGCTTGCTTGTCAAGATTGTTGCTGTCAGCAGCTGAATCTCCCCCTTCTGTTGGAGACATCTTGCATCAGGACTCAGGACTGTTCTTTTTGCAGCAGAGAGGTGACACTCGCTCTGCTTTTGCTTTGCTTCCAGGCTGTTCAGATGAGGAGTGACTGCTAAGTGACAGTGATTTTCAATGCAATATGTTTAGAGATATGGGCCTGACCCACCCAAGGAACCTCCCTCACGAACCAAGAGGAGAAGTAGAAGAAACAGCCCTGTGGAACACAACTCAAATTGCTGTGAAACCAAGCCTAATTTCAACATGCAAGACTGCCTCAAGGCACATTTATTATATAGACAAGAAGAATCCCTTCTACACGTAGTTTATCATTTCACTAATGTTCACACTCCACAGAATTATGTCCAACAGGATATAAGATGAAGCCAGATGCCCCCACAGGTCTGTCCTCACTGAGATCATCAGCAAAATATTTCCATCCACCTTAGTGAAAGCAGAACTGGGCACATAGTTAATATCAAGTGCCAGGAGGGAAGAATTGACAGAAATATTTACCACAGAATTGCCTTCGTAAAGATTAGACTAGAAACCAGAGACTAAATGATTGTAATTTCAGCCACAGAGGCACAAATGGAAAATTATCAGGTTTGTGACAGTATCTAATGGTCTATGGCTTAGTAAAAACATTTTTTAATGCATTTTCTTCAGATTATGCAGAAATGCTCTCTTTTGGCAGCAGAGATGCTGTGCAGAGTAAATCACCTACCCACAACCAAAGACTCACAGAGCTAGGGTGAAACATGCAAAGCCACACTTAGGTCGTCAAGAGTTTGTCTCAGTTTTACTCTTCAGGAAAATTATGGAGAAATAAAACTTTCATTTTCCAACAGAGGACCTTTTCCTAGCACTTTAGGGTTGGGCAAAAAGAAAACTGCTTTGGTGGCTCAGCAACAGGCTTAAGGAGCAAGATTGAGACCAGCCTCAATTCCTGCCCACACTGTAAAACCACTGAGTGCCCGAGGACAGTCCTTAAGTGTCCCTCAACCTTTGAACATCCCTCCAAAAGAAAAGTCCCTCCAGGACCATTCCTTCAATTTGTCTACCTTTACTTCAGTCTCCTTCCCAGTGGAGCAGCTCCAGGGAGAGGAGCAGAGGTGCCCAAGTTTGGTTAATCAGGACACTTTTGTGGGACAAGGGCTGTGGTCCCTGTGTCAGTGATGGGCACCTATGCCAGCTATATTTTAAAAGAAATAAAAATGAATGTGATATCCACATAACTCTTCTGATACCTAAGTGCAGAACTGGCTTTGTGAATCCCACGCCCACAGCTGCTAACCTTGGGTTTTACAGAGGCATCCAAGTTTCAGGAGAATAAATTTGGATTTCAGTGTTTCCTTTCACCAGCCTTTCCCCCACTGCAACTGGGCATTCATGGCAATCCAGGTGCTACCAAAAACCTTCCACTATAAGATAAGAATCCACCTAAGAGAGCTCTGTGCATCCCAGTCCTAAAGGTGGGACCCTTTGATCTTGACTGATGCTACACCACAAGTCTGTCACAGATGGTTTTAACAGAACTATAAATGGAAAATTCAAGAAATGCTTATGAATCTTATCCCCAGCTGGTGATGGGGCTTTCACAATAAGAAATGGATCTGCAAAATCAGCACAGATCCACATTTTCATTAAACAGTTCAGATGTTCTTCATGTTCAGCTTTTTCTTTCATATTAATCTGCAAAGCTTGATTGCACAACCAACTCCCCAGACTTGATGGAGTTTCAGCACTAGCACCTCTCTCACACCCTTGGAGTCTTCACAGGGGTAATATTATGTATTTTCCACAAGGTGGAAAAAATGATTAAAGTATATTTTAATGCCCCGAATAAGTAGCATTGTATTATTCTTTTGAAGAGTTTGTTCCCTGAGGAATAGTTTGGGTGAAGATTTTCCAGTCATATCCCAGACCTTCTTAAAATCACAGCAGATATAATCAGTTTTTGAAATGCCCTTTATACCTGTCAAGCTAAATAAGATTACAGATTTGTCTGCTCACAAAAGTGTGATGTCATATAGTCCCATTTGCTGCAGTTCAAGTCATTATCTATCTTGTCTGAAAGTGCAGCGTGCATGATCTGCAAGATCAATGTTGGGTTTGTTAGAGGGGGAAAACCAAAGGTGACTGCTGCAGAGCTCTCAAATGGAAAAGCAGAAGTTGGGATGTGATAAAACAGGGCTGTCCCCAGATATGGCAAAGAGAGACAGGGAATTTTCAAATCAGCAAGAGGTAACTTCTTTAAGCCAAATACCAGGAAACACAACAGGAGAGGAGAGCGTTGGAGGAGCTTAGTGAGCTTTGTTCGCAGGCTGATAAGCAAGACCAAAGCTGCAAGTGTGAGAGCAAAGAGCCCACCATTTTTGCACAGATAATCACAAAATTGCTCTTAACTCATCTCTCTCAACATCCCTGGGGGCAGCAGGCTTCAGAGATCCATTTCCCACTGTGCCACTCCCACGCTGGATGCACCTACCTGCAGGAGAGCTGCCTGCTCTGCAGCATCCTTACAGATGCATCCTTACAGATCCTTGCAGCAGAAAGGCCAGAGCTTGGCCTGCAGGAAATCAGAGAGTAGAAACCTCTACAGAATCTAGTGGGCTTAAAAAGAAACCCTGTGTGGAGCTTGGATTGATGAAAGAAGTATATACAGACAATAAGAGTTATAGATTCGTAGTTTTGTAAGTTAAAAAGTGTTTTAAGTAAGAAATCATAATAAGCAAGGTAGTAAGAACAGAAGTAGAAGTTGTAGAATAAGTTAAAAGTCAGTAGAAAATATGTAAAAATATGTAAGTTAAGATATTGGCTTAAAAGTACTGCATTGCAGTTGAATAAGTTTACGATGATAGGTCAAAAAATTAAAACAATATACGTGTCAATTTTATATCTGTCATGGAAGAAAAGCATCAGGTGATTTTTTTCTGTAATGGACACTCTGTTGTTAACGAAGTTTCACAGTCTAATGAGATTGATGCTCTTATCTGAATAATAAAACAGAAAGAGAAGAAAATTCCATCTCTCGACTACTTAATGCAACTCCCCCCAGAAAAACACTGACATTTTGGTGTCTCTGTGTGGGGATGCCTGAGACAAAACCAACATTGGCCTGTGGAAGATAATTGGAAAGACTGGATTCAAAGGTTAAGAGATTGAAATGCTTCTAGGCCAAAGCTCTAAGTAGTAAAAGAATTCTTCCATGCCCAGAAGAAATTAAGGGACCTGCAATGAACTGGTTTCAGATGAGCACTTCTCCATAGATGTGCCTGAACTGAAACTCTCGGCCTGAATTTCATGAAGCTGTGGTGAAATTCATATGTGAACCTTGCTGCCAAATCTGTTCAGTGCTCAGGGCCTGTTCCATCCTCTAAAATTTAGCATTTTCAATTGTTGCCAATTATGGCCTACCAGATTCCCATACCAAAAGGTCTCTTTTTCAGTGTTTTTGTAGGTTTTTTTTTCCCCAGATATATCGATGACGCTTTACAAGCTGACCTAGTCTCAGGTGGATATATCTAAGTCAAATATCAAAAATTATTTTTGAGAGATAAGTTATAAACTCAAGATAAGCACAGATTTACAGGGGGAAAAGAAATGGTAAACCTTAGAGACACTAATACAGACATATGTATCCTGGATAAATTCCTAAACTGAAATCCCATGTCTTTCTCTCTCTCTTCTCTCTCTGTTCTGTCAAATATGGAAAGAAGAAAGCTCTTCTTTCTGTATTTGACACAAGCATCCCCAAGAATTGCAATATTTTGTTAATTTATGGGCATATATTTAAAACTCATGAGCAAAGACATGTAGTTTGGCTCACAAACCCAGAATTAAATACTGCAAAACCCCTGGGGTTTGATGTAGAGAGCACCATGTGTTCTTTGGGGCAGAATTCTGCCTGTGCTGCTGATCAGCAGAACTGTAAGTGAAGATGCCCTGCTTTGAACTGGGATGCACTGCACCTATTTTCTTAGAGATTTTCTTAGAGACCAGGGTATTCCTAAACCAGCTTGGCTCGTTTCTTTCTACAAATAACACTTCATGAGTGCTCAGACACACTTGACTAGGTAGAAGGGAATCTCTTAATTCCTGGTGTTCAGTATGGACTTGGCTATTTTACAGTGCATTAATCATACAAAATGTTTTATTTATTTTTGCTGTTAAAAAATGACCTGCCAAATTTATTTCAACTTAACTTCAAACTCGCTTCACCCTTGCATGTGACTTTCTGACAGTATTAATCTCACAGGCTGTATGTACTGTAATATACATATTTCTGGTTGTTTGACTCCTGAATGCAATTCCAATTTTCTTCCTATACACCTGTGATGGTTTTCACTTTGGATCAACCATGAGCTATAGGCTTATCTTATATTGAAATCTTATATTGGGTCAAATTGTTTACCAAAATCTCTACCTTTTTTTCCGCTAAATAATTAAGTATATATTTGTATATAGTTACTTTGTACCATAGAGTATTAGAAATTTTATAAATATATTTGGTGCTAAATTATCACTGACACTTAATGTAATGAAAGCCAAAGCTCATCTATATCTCCCTGCCTGTTCCACCTTTGGAGGCAGAACAGGAATGGGGAAAGAGAGCTTTCACTGTTGAATTTCAGCATTTTCCTTTGTGCTGGAATATTTACCAGTTAGCTTCAGGGACTGATGATCTCAGTATTCCAGTCCTGCAAGTGGGGCAATATGAGGAATCTCAAAAATGTAGAGTGAGACAATTTATCCAAACTTCCCATTTCTGGCTGAAATAACATGTACAAAGTTTCTGAGTGAAAATGCTCACTACACAAACTCGATATTGAAACTTTTAACAATTCCCTGCCCAAAAAATCTGATGACAGCAGAAATTTCAAAGATATAACAGGATCTTTTTTCCCTGTCTCAGCTGCCATTTTTAGCTTAAGGGTAAGTGTTTGAGAGTGCCCAAAGGGGAAGAGGGGAAACCTGCTATTTCATCACCTAACAATACATGCTGGTGCTTTGCTGTATTTTCAGGGATGTTTAAGCAGGCAAAGGGACACAACATTGACTTTTGGTGACATTATGGGCCCTGTAGTCAAGCTTCACTGGCGACAACAGGGCCAAATTATCTGTAAGAACCAAACTGATTTCAAAGCTATACTCATGTTGCGATTAAGACATTGTTTTTCCCTAAATCTGGAATTTACTGCCTTCTAGTGATGATCCCTCCCAAAAGAGACAGAAGCACAAACCCCACAAGTGCTCCCCACAACTGCTCTTCAATGCAAAGGGATTTGCTTTAGCTACAATTCATCCTTGAGTGTTCTTACATGTCTTTGTGCACCTCACCTTCCCCGATGCATCAGAGGTGAGGTGATTATCTCAGCTACACACCAGCAACAAACTGGACAAGGAAACAAGGAGATGGAAGAGGTATTATGTTGTTAAGAGGGATCATGATGTTATTGAAGGAATGTCCTCCTTCTACACCTGTTTTTACCTTCATGCCTCTGCACACTTTGTTATTTCTAAATTTGAAAGAAAAAACCTCTAGAATTTAGCCTGCAAGTTAAAAGCATACTAAATATTTTAAAAAGAGCAAAACCTTCACTGGAATGACTCAAAAATGTACTCAGTGTTGGGGGTGCTGGTGAGGTGTTCATTAAGTATTTTGTCAGGTGCACATATTTTAGAATAGGTGTTCTACTGATGTAAACACTCAAGTCAATGAAATTTCATGTTCATGAAATAAAGCTATAATTAATGAAAGTTCAAATTCAAATGTGCAATTGCAAGAGATAGCTTATAAAAAAAAAAAAAACGCCTGGCAAAATGCAAGCCACCCCTAACTGTATGATCAACAGGATTGCGTTAAGTCACTCAGTCATGCTAATTCATCCAGTTTTATTACTAGCTCTTCATTAACTCTCACACTCTGTGTAATTATGCAAATATCTCTAGAGAAAAAAAAACGTTCTTTTCAAATCTGTTTTTTAGATCTGAGGGAAGTGTAACAACATATGTTTTTCAGATACTGAGAGGTGGTTCCACCACTGAAAACATGTCATTAACTTAAACTTCCTCGCAGCAGCATGGCCCAATATTTTTTGTGTACCTGAATATGACTGTGGCCTAATGCAGGGTTCACTCTCTCCCAAGGTGGGATTGAATCTGGTGAAATTCCCTCTATCTGTGGTTATTCTATGATATCTCATGGCTTAGGAGATGCTGTGTCTGGGGAGCTGTATTGGTTTTCTGCTTATAAATGTCTTTGCATGTCTTTGCATGTCTTTACCTACCTTTCTGCAGCTGCCAGGCACGGTAGGGGTGTGAAGTCCGCTAAAAGACAAGTGGAGGTGTCATCTTCTTTTGGAGAAAGAGGAAGTTCAGATGTGCCAGACCCCTCCTGCTCTGCTCACAGATGTGGTGCTGAGTCGTGTGCAAGAGGAGAAAGCACTGGAGGGGTCTGAGCATGGCACACGTGGGATGATTTAAGGAAGAATATTGTGTCTCCACACACTTGGTTTGAGGGAGAGTCAAATCAGAGGCATTTCAGTTCCAACTCTGAAAATAGGCAAATCTGCAAGGATTTGCTGTGTCTGCTTTGTTATGCTCAGATCAGCAGTCAATACACAACGCAAGGGATGCAAGGGAGAGGGACAACACCAAGCCTTTGTGAGCCCAGGCTGGATCCATCCAAATTCTGGAGCTCAGAATCTGCTCAAAGGTCAGGGTCCATCTCATCAGTGAAGAGAAACAAAAAGAGGCCTTAAGATCCTTTACTTCCAACCCTTTTTTACTAAAGCAACCATACTAATTTGCCCTCTGGGAACCCCCAGCCTTCTGCAACCCCCTTAGATCCCACATTAGATCACAAATCATAAGGGCTGGTGGACAAATCATGCACCTGTGGTTCCATTTCAATACAAAGTCAGCCCTGGCATCCAAAGTCGTTCCTGGAGTTATGTTAAAGCATTGATCCTTAAAATTTCTGTTCTGTTTGTTGCTTGAGACTGGCTGTGCCCATTGCTCAGCACATTCAAAATTGAACCTCAGGAGCAGCCCAAGTAATTCTGATTAGTACAAAGATGAAAAAAAGTCAATATTACATTTCATCTCTGCACTTTCCCTATTCTATAAAAAAATGGCAAGACAACTGAACATAATTAACTGTTCTGCTCACTGAAGAGCTATAGGATCAGGTTCAAGTTTGACTTAATTTTTAAGGGTGGCTTGGTTGTGGGGGATTTTCTTTTCAGTAATAAGGAAGACAAGGACTGAAGTCTCAGCCACAGTGAAAGGGGAAAAAAAAAACAATTAAAAAAATTCTGCCATGTTGTGAAAGTTTCAAGTGAAGGTAATCTTCAAGACAGGATGCCTGAATGATAGGTGTTGAGCAGGCCATATCACTGAATCTGAGATCAGGCACTGCTTGGACAAAACCTGCATGAATCTGAGGAATCTCCTCCCAGCTCTGCAGCCAGCTCTGTATATATACACATCTGAATATCCAAATGCCAAATATGACAAATGCGACAGAAATTTTAAGTTATTTGCCTCTTGAGTTTGACTGATAACATTATTTAGTGAATATATTTTTCACCTTGTAAGTCGCTAAGGTGAAGAACTGGTTCTGCTTTGGTCATGCTATTTCAGCTTCTTAGCTCATGCATAAAATACACAAGGACTCCTCCCCACCCCCAAAAGGACCAGTGCACAGCAGTAAATTCCAAAATAAATGAACACATTATAATAAAGACAAGATTGACATGAAATTCTATATCTCTGGGCACGTGCACACATATACTTCATTGCTCCATGATCTCACGCCTCACAAAAAACAAACTGTTTAATTCTGATTTTTAAAGAGCAAAATCATTTGCTATATTGAAACAGCCCATTCATCACATAAAGCGTTTGATTCTGTCACCTCAAGTACTTGTTAAATCACTTCCAGCTGCTACAATCAAGGGCTAGGTACTTCCAGGGTCTGACACTTTCTGAGCTCTATTACACCTTTAAGTATGATTCTTCAATCCAATTCTAGCCTTCATAGTAATCAAGTGCCCACTCCACTTAACTTCAAGGCAACTGGGGAACCTGGAATTCTCCATATATGCCTGTGTCTGATTTTCAATCAGATCTCTTCAACCCAAGACTGAAAGCTCCTGAATATCAGTTAAGTACTAAAATGGCATCATTTGCAACCTGCAGCAGTGTCATCAGTAGCACTTCCATTGTTAAGCTCCTGTTTTTCCCAGGTCCAAAGCAGTGTGTTTAGACTGAGGCTGAAATTAAACACACAAGTCAGAATGCAGCTGCAAGCCTGCACAGTGTTTGCCAGATGAACTCTCTGCTCACAAAATTTTGTTGTGTGGGTCTTAACTAAGCTGCTGCAGGTTGCTAAATTATGCTTTGTGTGCTACAAATAAGAGTGTCACACAGAGAAAACACTGGAATGCAGAGGCTGGTATGAAAGTGTGGCTCTGGCTGCTCATAGGTTGTAATATCAACCTGGAAGTTGAAACTTTAATCTGAGTCATTCCAAAGGAAGCATCACTATACTTAAGAATTTTTCCCACTTCTCTTTCTTTCTTTTTAGTAGGATCATCTATTGGTTTTTCCTTTTCTTTCTCTCAAAGCATTGGCTCCTGTCCATCTTATGAGAGAGGCACTCAGAGGTGTTATTGCACAGCGATTCCCAAGACCCTGAAATTGTTGTTATGACAGGAGGTGCACACAGATTACCTGAATATCTCTGCACCCTGCATCCCTGATCAGCATCACCTGTATTTCCCTGCTTGTGCAAACCTGCAATTCAATAGCCCTCACTGTGCCTCCGTTTTTTTCCAAATTAAAACAGGAGATTCCTGTTACGATGCCTTGTAAGGAACACCAAGAAAATTGGGACAGCCACACTGTTTTCCACACACACAGACTAAGGAATCCTGCCTCCCACAGAACTTCAATTTTCTCTTCTGACAGAAAAGAGAACAATCCCACACTAGAGAACACATGACATTTAGCCTTGCTTTTTCTACTGCCAGCTGGCAAGATGCCAAAATATTTATACCTTTCATAATAATAAAAAAAAAAATCCCCAAATTCTAAAATACTCCTCACAAATGCAGCAGCACAAGGCAGACCTTGCATAGCTCCATTTTCTGTGGTTTTGTGTGCTGTGTTTGGGTTCTCCAGTAGGGCACAAAGGAGGTTTAGTCTTTCTCCTGTGGTTGATTCATTCCTCCAACACTTTCAGGTATTAATTCTCTAGGGACTAATAAGCCTCAAACCTGTACTGCAGTCTTTTCATGGGAGGGACACTTGTGGGACTCTGTCTACTTCCTTGAAACTTGTAGGACAAAAAAGTGTTCATAAAACTGTTCCTCTGCAACGTGGTTAAAATCAGACAATGTATCCAATTGTTGTTAGCAGGGCCAGATGGACAAATGGGAATTCAAAAGCTCAGGTTTTCCAGAAGGTCAACTTAAACAGGGTCAAGATACATCAACTTGCAGAAGCATCTGTATTTGGCACAAGTGGTTTTTTGTTTAGTTTGCCTGTTACGCTGCTTAGAACACCTCACAAAATTTTCTGTGGTTTTCCCTGAAAGCGTTTTTTTTAAACTCTACTTTTCAAAATATATCTTGATTTCCTTGTGGCAAGATCTTCCAATCTTCCCAATGCAAATATCTTAGGAATTTAATGGCCTAAACACTCTAGGACAAATTTAATTAAACATCAGAACTGATTAAATGAGATATTTTTAAGAAAGAGGACCTTTTCCTTTATTTAAAAAGAAGCATTCCTATAATCTTAATTCTACATGCAAAGCTGAATATACAAAGTGAGTGCACACCAGCTAAAGTACAAGGTGTCAAAGAACACTACCAATACTTTTTGAACTAAAAGCTCTCTATGTTATGTGAGAAAAGCACCCAAAATACTCTTAAAAGGAAGGCACTTAAAATGAGTTGGGTATTTTTTTTTTCCAGACAGTTTTCAATTAGCACCCAGACCAATTCTGCTGCTGACTTCGGGAGGGGCAGAAGTACACTCGGTGTCGCTTTAATCCTCTCAGGCTGGAGTCAGAAATTCCAGATGCAGCTCTCCTCGCTGTTAATGGGCACTCAAAAGCTGTTCAGTGACAGTAAAGAGAAGGAGAAGCCTGGGATATGGACACCATGAAGCACAGATGAGAAGAGCTAAGGTTTGACACAGATGCATTGACTGCTGCCCTGAAAGGAAGGGGAAAAAACAAAGCAATATAGCTTTTTCTAGTCTGGTGAATGAATAAATAGAAGGTGACAGAAAGTCTTTTGGATGCTTATGAATGTCAAATACTTTTAAGTGGCTGCCTTTCCTTGTCACTTAACATTAAAGAGGCATCTAAAAATACACTTATGCTCAGTCATTTGGTTAGGGACATAAGGCTTAGCTGACTTATAACTTCAATATCGATTAGATAAAAATGGTAAGGTTGGCTTTTCTTTTAAAACAGCCCCCCTTTCTAGTTTATGCATTATCTTTGTATCATTTCCCCACCATCTGTGTGTATTACTTAAACAGATTAAGGAATAGAATTGTAAATTAGTCCCACAAGAAACCCTTTCAAACTCAAGATCTGCTGTTTGCCTTTATTATTATTTTTTTTCCTTCCTCAAAAGAAGTGCCTGTACTGTATATATTCAGAAATACATTTCTCCATAAGGTTTTGCAAACCAAGCATTACAGCGTTTTGCTGGTGCATGAAAAAAAACAACTAAACAAGGAAAGAAAGAACTAATGCTTCCTAACTAGAGATGTGTATTTTGCTTTCTAAGCACAAGTAGTAACTGATCAGAAAAAGAAAATCATTATTGTTTCCCATTCTCCTATTAGAAATTTCCATCCTTTCATTTGTGCTAAAATGTACATTAACTCTTTGATGACTATTCACAGAGTGAGTGAGCAGGAATAAGTGTTCCCAATGAAAACAGGGGTGAGCAAAGGTCAGAAAATCTGTAATTGTATCAAACAGCTGGACCAGGTGTCTGTGAAACTTGGTTGGGTGGTTCAAATTCTATAGCAGTGAGTGGGAAAACTCAGGAGGAATCCTAAGAGCAGAGTTTGTACCTCTAAGGAGTTAAAGTTTTGCTCCTTGTAACAGTGAACTGTGCTATTGCTAATCAGGGAAAGGAATTATTTTCAACTCCTTCCCCTGTGCCAAGAACGCATAATTCAGGTGTGCCATTCAAATCTTTCTGTCACTGATTTTTTTATTTATTTTTCCCCCTTACAAATTGCTCATCTGCATGACCAGATTGTTTTCCTTTTTCCACCCAGGCTCATCTCTGCACTGGATCAATAGCTTTATGCTAAAATTAGATCCCAATGAAGAGTTAGATTTTCAGGCAGCTGAAGTCATTTTGAAGACATTTCAAAAAAAACACCGAACAGAAAATGACCAATGAACCAACTAACCAACAACAAAAATAACCATCCACCCCAAAACAACACCATTATGGAAAACTCACAATACTGAAAGTTTCAGACTAAGGATAGAATTATCCTTAAGTCTTAAAGACCTTATCAAAAGGTCTTTAAGGGAATAGAGACAAAGCAGAAGTCCTGTTATGGATATATTGTTTCAGAACATTCTAGTATGGCAAAAGATTAATTGCACAGCAGGATGGTGGAATGAACTCCTCACAGCCACGTTACTCTTTTCCCTTCTCAATCAGTTCCATTAAAACACAGTGGCATAAACTCATTGGTTTCAAGTTTCTGTGATTCAGAGTTCAACTGAACTGTATTTTTAGGGTTTTTAACCCTGTACCACAATTTCAACTCAGCTACAGACAGAGAGGATGAGTAAGGAGCTCCCCACAGACATGGCAGGTCTCACTGTTTGCCAGGTGCATGAGAGAATTGAATGTGGGGATAAAGAGGGATGGCAAAGAGTGTTCAGTACTGCCAGCAAGACATGTTTTTTATGAATGGTGAGGTAGCAAAATTAAAATTAGTTGCAAATATTTGTGGAAGAATTTCATAGTAGTAGCATATAAATATAATAAAATAAATGAAATTCAGGGCACATGGTAAAAATAAGCCCTCCCCTCAGGTCACAGGGTGATTATGTACTAGTTATTATCATTGAGGAACAGGATCTTGGGGCTGCTTTAGCTAGTTCTGTAAATATGCCACATCAGAGGTTACTAGTGATCAAACAAGAAGACAATGTTAAGAATGAGTAGGAGAGGAGCAGTAAGCAAGCCAGAAAATATTGCTGGGATGCTGTATAAAGAATCAGAAACAGGGCATGAAAGCAATAAGGCATAGCTAGGGTTGCAGAGCTTCCATTCAAGGGGATTCTTCATAAAGGAGGAGTGGCAGAGAGAAGGCAAAGACTTTGGGTTTGTGGTTCGTTTGGTTCTTTTTCTCTCTTCACCTTACCTTAATTTATGTAACCTTTCCAAAATTTTTTGTCATTATCACTCTGGGTTATTAAATTAAAGCTGCACAACCTCAAGCTCCCAAAGACTGAAATAAGCTGGGCGGGCAAAACAGGTGAAACAACAGCAAGGGCCAGAGGCAGCCTCCATTTTTCACTAATAATGAGATTCCCAAATACTTGTGTACAGGTCTTGGTGTCATATATGTGGATTGTAAGAAAACAGGCACCTGTTAGCAAGGCTGTGTCCAACTCCCAAACACCATGCAGTCCTTATTTATATTGCTTGTCCTTAGGGGGAAAGGGGAGTGAGAAAGCATCTTCAAGAGCCAGGTTTGTTTGACAACACAGAGACTTTTAAATGGACTGCCTCCCTCCCAAACACAAGTTTTTCAGACCTTCCTCAGCACAGAGTTGTAGGAAATGCCATGTGATAACCACACAAAAGTGTCTTGTCTCATCTTCTGAAAGATGTTCTTAAGAGGTAATTAAAAACAGTAGAAAGAGCAATACAATAGAGAGAATCAGACACTTGAGTTCAGAAATATTAATAAAGGGCTAGAACAATGCTACAGAGGATGACCCTCCTTGAAGGAGGAATAATACAATTTTAAGAAAATAAAAATTTTGTTTGATTTTTGGATCACTGGGCAATGGGCATTGTGCATTCATTACTGTAATGAATTTGCTCAATACATACTTTTGGCTCTTTAAGATAAACTCTATGACCTGTATAACCTGTTGAAGAGCACTAACCCCACCAAGAGACAATGGCTTCAGCCATTCTCTGGGTGGAACAGGAGGGATGCAGACCTATCTATGCCACTGCAGAGATGTGGGACCACTCACAACAACCCCCCTGGGACATTGCTTTCTGCCTCGGATCCTGTTCTGCAAAATCCAGTTAATTATGCAGCTCTCTCCTCTGTTTTCACAGAGCCCTTTGAACTGCACTGCTGAAAAGCCACTGATGAGCAAGGTATTAGAGATCAAAACCAGACTAGAACTGCAAACGCAGATCCATCATCCATGAAAGTTTTTGACTGGGACAAAACTTCAAGTTTTGTTCCTTTCTATTCGTTACACTGGCTGAAGGCATAAATATCCCCACAACAAGGTTCAGAAAAAAAATCCTGAAGGTGAACTTTCTGGATTCTGTCCTTAGTTTGGCTTTAAAGTGCATCTCAGTGGCAGCCTCTTGCATATGGTACATTCTCATTGAAGTGCTTATTTTTTTGTGTAATACCAAGCACTTCAAAGCACACTCCCCTGTTTCTCTACTGCTCATTGGCTTGAGCAGTGAAGAGCAACTAGGTTGGGAGTATTATATCTGACTTCTAATTCCATCCAACATCAAAGGGACATATGTATATTTTAAAGAATTATGGCTAGAGCTGTGCAAAACTTGCCTTACAAGCCCCAAACCTTAGCAGTGTGTTTGTATCTTCACCTTTCTTCATATTATCCCTTTCATGCTCTGTGTTAGGATCACAGAAAATCTGTTGATAGAACAACTCCAATTATCCCAAATAAAACCAAGATACTTTAAAGGTTCAGATAATAAATGATGTCCTTGGTGTTTCACAGGCACAGGGGAGACTAACTTCTTCCAGCTAAGAAGGAATGCCAAATAATTGCACAAATAATACATGCTTGAAGTTTGTCACATGCTTGGTCTCCTTCCTTTTTTACTCTGTCTGATCTGTATTCCCCCAAGTTTTCTAATTCTCTCTAAATCATTTGCATGACTGCTCTGCCTCCCTGAAATAATGACACAAAAGAACTCCCCACCCTGAAAAAAAAAACAACAACATCACGCAAACCACTTCTGAAGTTTTTAAATGTGCACTTGACATTTCTGAGTTTAGGGATGCAAACGGATGTTTATGCTGAAGTTGTTTATCCAAAGGCACTTTAGGTTGCCCCCATTACTGGGTCACCGTGTAGTAGCTACAGCTCTCTCAACCTTTCATGTACTCATCTTCCTAATACCCCACGGGAAGGAAAGAAGTGCTATTATCTCTGGTTTATAATTAGGAAAATGAAGACAAGAGAAGCAGAAAGCATGGTTTCCAAAAGTACTTCAGCTCCTAAGTCATTTAACCCTCATTACGAGCGGTGTTGTGCTGTGCTCCAGGAAGAGTGTGGCTAAGCCAGCAGCCTTTTCTGTGCTGCTCCTCTGGGAGCAGCCTGCATGCTGCTTTCGGAGAAGGAATCATTAGACATGTTTGCTTGTCACTGCACCTAAACCAGAGAGACCTTTTTGAGAACAGCAGGCTGTTTTCAGGCCTCGATTTGAGATGTTTGCACAGTGTCACAGCTTTCTGAGTGGCTCATGATCCTTGCACCTCTCTGGCTTTCTGCTTCAGATAAGCCCTGTTAAGTGATGCTCTTAGTTTGTAAATGTCATTTAGGCTCCTGCAACAGCAGTGCTCCTGAAAATTTTACCTTTGCACAAGATTTTTTTGCAATGAAGGGCACCTGAATCTCCAGTAACCCAAAATCCTGTCCTAACTGAAGGTCCATCCTCAGACAGACCACATTCATGCCTAAGTGTGCACATGTGTAGCTTTGCACAAGTTTAATGTCACCATACATTTCTGCCCCTGCTTATAGCTAATTCAGAAGGAAGTTTGAGACAAACAGGAATGGCTTGTTTGCATTTTAAAGTACTGACCATTATAAAATTAAAAAATTAATAAGCTTGCAGTGAGTTTTAGAATCATAGAATGGTTTGGGTTGGAAGTGACCTTAAAACTCACCTTGTTCCAAACCCCTGCCCTGGGCAGAGACACCTTCCCCTACACCAGGTTGCTCAGAGACTGGCCTTGGACACTGCCAGGGATGGAGCATCCACAGCTTCTTTGGACATCCTGTACCTCACAACCCTCCCCCTCCATCTACTTATTTACACCCATGAAATCCATGAAGTTGATTAAACCAGTGAGACTTGAAGTATTTTTTCTTTTTTCTCCTTCTTTGCAGTAAACAGGAAGACACTAAAAAAAAACATCTCAAGAAAAGCAATATAACATAAAACATTTCCCTCCTGCTGGTATTTTATAGATGACAAGGCATGAAATGATTGATCATACACCGTAATGACGGATAAGGACAATTGGCTGAAAGGTCAAAACTATTAAGTAAATAGTAAAAAAAAAAAAAAAAGAAAGACAAGACAGTATATTTCTCTCTGAGGCATAGTAAGTTTAAATGGCAAGAAACCTTCATGTCATAGGCACGCTGCTTCCATTTAAGCTTAAAGAGTATTGAACTGAAATATCAGCAATTAGGTAAGCATTTTTGCATGTTCTTTGACAGGGAAATTTTGAGCACGATTAAGATTGTTTGGATTACCTCAAATGCATATTTACATGAACAGATAGTGATAAGACATGGAGGAACATTGTTAAACTAAAAGAGGAGAGATTTAGATTGGATGTTTCAATTAAATTCCCTACTGAGGGTGCTGAGGCCCTGGCACAGGTTGCCCAGAGAAGCTGTGGCTGCCCCATCCCTGGAAGTGTTCAAAGCCAGGTTGGATGAGGCTCTGAGCAACCTGGGATAGTGGAAGTTGTCCCTGCCTGTGACAGGAGGTTGGAATGGGATGATCTTTAAGGTCTCTTTCAACCCAAGCCTCTCTATGATAATATTCATGATGATAGTATGATAGCCTTAATAATTTCTTTCCCTTAATTTATGTGTGCATCTACACAGACAAGAACCAATTATGGAAAAAAAAAAATGAGTAAAAACTAGATGTATTCTTATTTCAGGGCTTGTGGACCTCTCTGTATTTTAATGTATTTTTTTTCTCTGGCTGTAACTCAGCACAGAGGAGAGTCCTGTGGAGGCACTGTCTACTCTCAGCGACCCAATTCTCCTGGGGGTGATGCTATGGATGAAGAGGCTCTGTAGAAATTATCTGTAACCCCTAACACAGCAAGACTGTGAAAGCAGAGTCTCACCCTACCAACTATCAGATTGATTTATTTCAATTTTCTAAAAGCAAAAGCATTTTTCATTTTGCTTATACATAGTATTTTTTGTTGTTTCTTTTTCTTTTCTTTCTTCTCTTCCTAAAGGAACCTCTGCAAACATCTCTTTCACCCACAAATCACTGAATCTACTTAGCATTTCCTGAAGAGGTGCAATTTTAAATTTTTTTCATATGTGATTTTTTTTTAGTGCTAGTTCATTTGTCAACATTAGAGTAATTAGCTCAAGTTTCATCAACTAGCTGGTGCAATCTGTTCAGAAAGCAACTTGGAATGTTAAAAATCCTAATAACCTTCTCCAGCTTCACAGTTAAAGCCTGAGGGATTTGATTTTGGTTGTGTCTAAAATCAGAGGAAGTCTTTTAGCAGATAAATCAATAGCACTAAAAAACACAAACAAAAAAATAGACTAATTAAGAAAGATGCTATTAGGCAGAATTATTTTTTCTGATGTTGGTTTGCAGCATTCTTTAAAAAAATTAAGTAGTATTCTACACAGGAAAAACTAAATTAAAGCACATTAGAGATCCAACCACACAAAAGCTTCCATCACATATGTGAGTAAATCAATTGAAATAAAAATATTTGAGCCACAAATAAGAGGTTATCCAATACTTTTCTCTAACAAAATAGATATGCAATAATAAATAGTTTCTGTATTGCTCTTGGTTCTTGCTTTTCTTGGGGCTGTTTGTGTCCCAACATGCATGCATTTGTATGTTTTAAGTGCAGATAGAATCATTCAAGGGAGAAACAAGGAGAAACGTGCTTTTCAAAGCATAAAAACCACTTATTGGTAGGGGTTTGTCTCCACCAAAAGGCAGCAGAAAAAATGGAGCCTCTGGAAAACATCTTTAACAGCTGCCTGATCACGACCATCATTTCTAAAACACCAAAGCAATCTCTCTCCCTTAGAAGCTTTTTACTTACACAATTCATGAGAAAAGAGGCTTGAAAAACTTTCAAGCAGAGATGTCACTCAGTGAAACAACGTTAACAGCACTGGATTGTACAGCACGAATGGTGTGGGGATATAAATTATACTTGTGTGGAGGGTGACTTCAGCTGAGGGGAAAAACTAGTACGGGAAGAAAACAAGCACAAACATCTACTTGGTTACCTTCATTCAGCAAAGTCCTGCAAGCCACGAGGGAAAATGCATGGCTGGTACTGTGCAATAAAACTGGGAATATGCACTTCCACTGTGTCTCAGATTTCCTTCTCTCCCTGGTGCACTGTCCACTGAGCTCTCTGATAGATAGCATGTGCTATTTTCACAGTGATAGGAGCAGCAGATGAAGGGCAGAGAACTTTTCCTGAAGAGAGAACAGAAATTGGAAAGGTCTGAGGAAAAGGGCAGTAAGAGATGCCATGGATTATAAAATACGAGTATTGTTCTCAGCAGCAAAAAGAAGAAAAAAAACCCCAACCTGATAATGGCATCCTCCCTATTTGATCACATCATAGAAATATCTTCTTCCTAAAAAGTGCCTTCTCTGAGAGATCAAATTAGGCCGTAATACATTGACTAATTAGCAGTAATGTACTAGAAATTACAACTCGCAGGGTTTCAGCTAGTACCGATTATTTCCCTAGCAAACAAAATTAAACATGCTTTTCCAATCTGTTCCCCGACAATTTTGCTGGCTTTCCTTCTGTTTTGCCTCACACCAACAAAAAATATGGGGCCATGTTTCGATCTTGAGGCAACACACCTGCACACCCATCTTAGGAGCACCGCTGGGCTCCAGAGCTGGGGAAGCAGGGAGGAGATGCTTCATTGTTGGAACGCTGGGTGAATTCAGGCATAAATTCTGCAGCACACGCTGGTCCATGCCACGTTCTCGTGGAGCACAGATCCCATAAATCCAGTCCTCAGCGGTTATCTCGTAAAGCTGGATCAGCAGCAGCCGCTTCCCAAGCCCTGCGTAGGGATGCCAGGGCCGTGCTGTTCTGCAGGCTGCACAGTGGTGGCATCTCACAGGCAGCCAAACGACTCTGCAGCAGCTCTAAGGTTGCTCTGGGTTGGATTGGGAACTTGGGGATCTGCCAGGGACTCTCAGACTCAGAGAGCAGGAGAAACAGCATAAACTCTGTGTGCATCCCCATGCTGTAGGTAAGGAGTGGATCCAACGTTTCCAACATTGTTCCCTTAAAGCTGTGCACAAGTGATGTCGTTTTATCACTCCTTTGGCTGCTGTCAAACCCAATAGCAGACCCCAAAATTGGATGGGGACATAGCTGAGGAGGGATTAAAGTGGACATTGGTGTCGCTTGAAGGAGTTCTCAGGTGCCTGCCCTGTAAACACCACTCCTATATCACATTTCACTAATCAAAGGCCAAGAAGGGAATTTTACCGCTCAGATCATAACAGTAGGTGCTGTAGAAAAGTTGTTTTGGGCTTTTTTGTTGTTTTAATTATTATTATTAGGTTTTGTTTGCATTTTTTAGCCCGATACTGATGCCTTAGTTTTTAACTTTTCTCTGTTCCCAGCCCTGCAGTGCCCAGTGTAACTCTGCAGGTCCCTGGAGCTCGTTCAGTGCTGTTCTCTCATGCTCACACTGACATAACAAAGCCTCTCCAGCTCGCTCTCCAAGCACACCCAGACCCTCCTGGGCCCAACAACTGCAAACCTTCATCTTGGGGAGAGAAAGGGGGGCAAGCTTGGGCAAATTCCATCCTTGCCTGGCTTCTGCTTGGGCAATTGATGCTGATATCAAAGTGGGAAGAACTCGGGAGCTGGCATTGTCCATTTTGGGATGCACTGAGGCAGGAGCCTCTGGAGCCCAGAGTGTGACCTCTGAAGGCCTTTCAAATCAATCCCTCCTTTATTCCTTTATTCCTGTCTAATCTGTTTCTAAGTCACCATTTAAGGCATCAGTACAGAGCCTACTGTTATCCACTGAAATATTGATAATGACCTTGACCTTTCCTGCTTTGGTAACAAAATTGTGGCCTATACCACTATGTTTTTAAGGTTTTTTCGCTGTTTTTCTCACTAGTTCCTGCTTCTTGCTCATTCCTTTGTAAAGCATAAACCACCATCTGTGTGTCTCTCTGCTCTCTCTCCTTTCCATGTAGTTTATAGTGAGTTCAACAACTTCTTCCCCATTTCATGGAAATCAAGTGAGCTTTGACCACGAGTCCCAGGACTGACACTTGCTACCTAGTCTGCTGTGACACCAAAGAAAACAATGGGAGCAAGGACATACAAGTCAAGAGGCAGCAACACTTGTTAAGGTCTGTTTGGGTTTTGTTGCTCTTTGTTTTTTGCAGATCTACCTCCATAAGTGTCTGTAACTAGTTAAACATACATTCCTCATCACACACAGAGCATCAGTAAATAAATGTCAATCTTCTAAAAAATGTTTGTTGCATGAACTTGTTTACCATGCATTTTTCAATCCATTTTTGTCTTTTAATAAAAATTGGAGTGTATATATTACTGCTTGTACTGCTCTGGCTATCTGGGTTTCCCTGCATATATGGCAGCTACACAAGTAACCTCTTTTTCCTCCTGGTAAGCACAAATGCTATTACAACCCCTTCAGTGCAGAGCTCTGCAAGATTGAATGCATTAAATACTCTCAAAGCTCAATTTGAAAATTCCTTTTTTATTTCAGCCCTTCATTGTTCAGTCTTTCCTATTATGGAATACCCTGACGGAAGTTTCATGGGATCCATGGGGAACAGCAGTTGAAAGATGGTCACAATCTGAGAAAAGAGCAATATCTAACAAAGAAAAGGAACTAAATATTAAGGCTGGTGTTCAACAGGGTGATCCAGTCTCAGGAGCGTTGTTATACCATCCCTTCTTGCCAGGATGAGGCAAGCAGGCAATGCTCTGTTGGTGCCATCTCAGGTCAGGATGTTGATCACATTTCAAGTTGCTTCCAGGCCTATTTCCTCTGTTAGCAAAAGGCTGCCTTAGATGGAGATTTAGAGTCTCCTCATGCAGTGAAAGTCTAATGTGATAAGAAGAAACTCTGATATATCCTCTTGGTGGTGTTACAGATCATGTAGGGGTAGGGAAGCAAGACCAGTAGGGTCAGCAACCCCTGATTACAGAGACAGTGTGCAGACAGCAGCAGTCATAAAAAAATTGCTCTGAGTATTGTTTTCTCCAACAGCCAAACCAACTCCCTTGAAAAGAGGGCAGAGACTGAGGGGAGTTGAAATCGTTGTTCAGCTCAGCAGGCCTGAGGATCTCAGGAACAGAGTTGCATATACACACATTCTACAGCAAAAAAAAAGAAAGTTGAATGACAGTCTTAATATTCCTTTCTAATATGATGTATTGTGACAATAACAATCTATTTGTAGTCTTCTAAAGTGATACAGTGTTCTATATTTCAAACAAGATTAAGTTGTTGACGAAACCAATCTTCCAACACTTAAAGTGCTATGGCTTTTAAGATACCATAAAGTGTTGGGGAGTTTTTCCCATGTAAGTAAAAGTTTTTTTTCAATTTTTGAATACTTCATCATCTATCAGAAGATAGCCAAGAAGATTGGATATCCATCTGCTGTTAATTTTTAATTTCCACTGTAATAAACTCATTATTATAATAATAAAACTACTACACAATAATTTAGCAGTGGTCACAAAGACCAATGGATTTTCAGCTGTTAGTGTAGGCAGAAGCTAAATCTTATATGCAGGTAAGCAGCATAACCAGATAAACAGCACACACATTTCTGAGCTGCTGTTTGATTTTAAAAAAAATTAAAATCAGAAATCCTTAATAACCTCTTTCAGATTTGATTTTGCCAGCTAAGGCTACCCTTGATATACAAACAGATCTCACTGGGGTGAAAAGAACGAATTCAACAAAGAATGTGGTTTGTAATCAGACATATCTAGTGATTTTCTAGCTGAAGTGACTTGTAAAACAGAGAACAGCTGGATTTTACATGTTTTTTTTCTGCTTGCCTGCCTGGAAACAATAACAAACAGAGTATTTTAGTTTGAGTACTGTTTGGCATCCTCACTCCAAGATCAGAACTCTCCAAATTCCCAGAATGTTACCCCTTATTTATATTACTGCGCTGTGCACTATCTGTGGGCCTCCCAGGTCCTAAGTCCTGCCAGGGTCTACCTTGCTCCCAGTATAAATCAGAGCACCCTCAGAGAGCAGTTGCTTTCCAGGCTGCTATGAGAGGGGAAAGAAATCAATTCTTAGCTGTGCCATTGGCTCTGTGCCAGTGGAGGACACCCCATAGATATTTTCAATCAAAAACTTTCATCCTCATGGCAGCACAAAATGTCCAGGGTAAAAAACAAATTGGGCCCTCTGGTTCCTCCCCTTCAGAGATACAGATATGAATTCCAGCCTGTTTATCAGCTCCAAATATACCGAAACTTTGAAGAAAGTTTGGATCTATAGCTGTATTTTATAACATGAGCCCATTCCTACTCCTGACATATCTCGCTGTGCCTGTGATTAGGAAAGGTTATGGCTGTGAATCATGGCTTGAGGAAATGTGTAGTACACCTGTGTACAAGAGTAAACTAAATTCAGTTTGCTATTTATCTACTGTATTTATCTCAGTTAAGTAAACTTCGAGTTTGTCAAGATTTCCTGCTGGAAATTCTCATGATAATACGAGTATAATTGCCTTTTTATTGCCACAGACATCTGCTACAGTTTTCAAACAAAGAAACTGTGGTGGATTTTTTTTTTTTCCCCTCCCCGGGCTTTCTCTATAATAAGATCCTCTCTTATTTTCTGTGTGATAGATTACAAATCCAGCTGAGGGGCAGTAGAAACCAACCTGCCAACCCTTTCTCCCCCAGACCCTCATACATTCCACCATGAGGACAAGAAATAAAAAGCTGTACAATGAAGACTGCAGTCCACTAAATGAGAAGGGATGAAGGAGAGATAAACAGTTCCCTCTCATTCTCCTAATTTTCCTTCTAAGGGTCTTAAATACTTTCAAAAAGCCTGTGTCAAAGGCAATGTGGCCAACAAGCATTTATGTTAAGTCCCTGTCCGTTCTTTGTTCTGCAAAGAAGTCCCTAAGGTGTCCTCCTGCCAGTGTGAAAGTACATGGAGGCTTGAGGTGATGCTGAAGGGGTCACATCCCCCCTGACATCTGGTCCCACAAGAGAACCTGTGCTCTCCTCCTCCCCGAGGGAGAACAGGGGGATCACAGCTTTGCTCTTGTTGGTTTGATACATTTTGGCATGACAACTAAGGAAATTGAATTAAATAAAGTCATTGAAATAAATCTGGTGCTGTACCAAGGAACACAAATATGGTCCTTCAGCTAAAAGGCACTCTAGAAATGGTTTGGGGAAATGTGCATGATGCCAGTTAGAATCTTGTCCTGATAGATTCTATCTAGAGTTAGAATCCTGATAGATTTCAGGATTGGAGGATGAAGGGGAAAGATTCCTCAGCTTTTATTCACAGAGACATTACTAGAGAGACCTGCAGTGAAGACATTCAGAAAAGCCTCTCTTGCTGCAGGCCTCCATCTGCCTCAGCTCATCATCCCAGGACCATAAGCTAGCTTGTCAAGCCACCTGCCCTTGAACTGACTGAGAAATATCAGAGCAATCACCCACCATCTGGGGATGGGCAGGGGCTGGGGTCTGGTGAAAGATACAGCTTGGAAAGAGAAAACTGGGAGAGCAGTGTGAAGGTGATTTGTAGAGGAGGCCATGGCGCAGAAACTGAACCAGAGACCAAAGAGATGCATCATTTAATCAGTTTTTGGTCCAGTCTTACACCATCACCTGGACCTTTGAAGAAGTGCTGCCCCACCACATGCAGGTGTCAGATCCCATAAATATTTGCATGCACCCTGAAGTGTGGTGTGGCCTGAAAACTCTGTGTTAGTGGGAAATGCCTCACCCCGTGGTTTGCTCAGCCACTGCAGGAAGCAGTAATACCAAGGCACTGCTGCAGGTTTTTTTGTTTCAACAAGGTAGGCTAAAAAGTGCTAACTCAGAAATTCTTAGGTCCTCCAGCTGTAGCAGAGGATTTATAACCATGCCCAGAGGGAGGAGGAATTCCACACTGAGTGTAATTGTCTATGGGCTCACCATAACAGGGGGACTTTTTTTGTTTATTAAACACCAAATACCCGCAAACCAGAAATCAGATCTTCAAACTAGGAGACAAAAAGTAGATTTTGAACTTCTGATGTCCACATGGATGCTGCCAAACTTGATAGCCTCACCATTAGCTGAAAGGAATTTAGAAAGAGTTTTCCTGACACACAGTGCATAAAAGCAGAGTGGTCTGCTTTCACTAACCTGAGGTGGCACAGCAAGGAGGCCAGGAGCAAGGAGTGGGCTTTGTTTGTATCCAAATGCTTTCAGAAGGTGACAAAGGATTGTAGACCAGGCTGCCCTGTCCCAGCCAGTTTGATGTCTGCTCTTACAGCAATGGGAGGATCTCTATTCATAACAAATGGAAGAGTGGCACAAGACAAGTAGGGAGGTGTTTGGGTGGTTTCAGACATTATTCTCTCTTAAGTTCCAGATTCATGGTGCTTGCTGGAAAGTTGGGTCTTCCAATTTTTATTTGTAAGTCAAGTTTGCTTTGTTGAATAGTTTGTTGGATGATGATTGACACATGAACAAATGGGACAGATGTCCACCCCATTTTTGGATGAGTATTGAGGTAATCTTGTAATGAGCAACAATGCCCCTTGAGATACTCAGAGGTATGCCTAAAATATATCCAAAGCCTTGTTCAGCTTCTTCAGGGGCAGTGCTTGTTGACACACGGCTACAAAGACCAGGGCACAAGAGGATGAGATGTGACATCTTCACTGCACTGTTGTGCGTGATGAGAACAAGGAGATTGATATTCACCTGCTAGAAAAAGCCTAAGTTTCAAAACATGAGAGGCACATCTGTGGAAATGAAATAAGGACAAGCCCTGCAATATGATGGACTACACTCCTTCAGCCCAGTGCAGCCCTTGTTTAACAGAAGGCCAATGGGTTATTCTTGTGAAGAGTTTCAAACTACTGGATGGCAAAAAAATGTCTAGAAATCTTTGTAAAGTGTCACATGGAATTTTGCTGTAAGTATTTCAGTGTGTAGTTAGAAATATGCTGTGGAAAAGTAGTATGGAAAACTTCCCTGACAGTGAGATCCAGCTGGAGTCTGATATGTGGGAAGGCAAAGACCCGATCCTGTAGTCAGACAGAGAAAATTCAGACACATAAGGAAAAAAATGTAATAACTTGTATTCTTTTCCATTTTCATGCCTTACTATTTGTTCTGTTCTTCATGTGGTGAAGTGTTAGTGATTAAAGGAACGTTTTATAGATTATTCAATTTATTTGCCTTAACATGTAGCATATTTAAAATGAGATTGTCAGAAAGACAGCCCAGGACAAACTCTTCAGTGACATTCAACTCTCAAATCCCTCAAACCCATCACTGCCTTCTCAAGGCAAAGCTGAGGGTTCAGATACATTGGTACAGAAGATGATCACCTTTTGCTATGATGGAGACCATGGGTAAAGTCTGTTTAGGTGAATTATATGGCTGTTAAATTCATATTATATTATTATTAATTATGTTAAAATATATACAAAGACCAAAACTCAGCATTTAACTTTCATAAGGTAAGGTTTTTCCTCCAAATTTTCATTAAAAAGAATGTTTAAATAAACACATTGGAATATCTGGTGACTCAAAATGGTGTAATGTTCAGATGAATGATCATTAAAAATCTGGAAGCACACCACTTCTATTAACACTGTACAGAAGAAGAAAACTTAAATGAAGTTTTCATATATTCTGGGCTTAAATCAAATATACTCCCAATGATAAGAATCATTCTTATAGTCAGCTACCAGGGACAGCAAGACAAGTTAGACAGCTAGCTGGTAGCATAATTATGCTCCAATATAAAAATATAGCCATTCTCTTTGCTTTGTTAATAGCTCTGGAAATTTGAACCAACTCAGTAAAAAGCAAAAAAAAGGTATTTGGCTGTCTGAAAGTCATCACACAGCACTCTTGTGTAATGCTTACTTTGAATAAAGGGTTGACAGTGTGTTATAACATGACACACCAGTCACAGCTCTTCAGAGGACAGAAGTGGTTTTTAAATCAGAAGTGAATGTGTGTTTAAGTCACTTTTCAAGATATTTCTTACTTCTGTCCTTAAGAGTGGCATGAATGTTTCAAAGTCACTGCAGCCTCATTAGAGACGTGACCTTTGGGCAATTTCACCAAATTAAGAACTGAAATCGAGGGGCTGGCCAAGGGTCCCTGATACAGCTGCAAAAGTTTCCACTCAAACAAATAAAAAATAAAAAAATTAAAGATCTTTTAAAAAATAATCACAACAGCTATGAGTGGACCCGGCTGTGCCTTTCCACTTGGATAATTTCATTTGCTTGGTGAAGAGAACACATATCCTCACAACCATGAGCACATCAGAAAGAGGGACCTTGGTTTTGCAGAGACTGTGGGGTTATAGTGCTAGGAAGGAAGAAAAATGCATCAGCATGGAGAACCCAGTTCTTGTATGTTGTTGTGTACTGCCATCGGTCTCTTCCCCTTGAAGTGGAGAATTACTTCTACCCTTTTGATTTAGGAAATTCTAAAATGGGGGGAAAGCTGCAAAACAAAAAAACAAAAAAAAAAAGAACAACAACAACAACAACAAAAACAAAACAAAACAAACAAACAAAAAAAACCAAACAAACAAAAAAGAAAAAGAAAGGCTATACCCCTCAAGTTTTCCTTTTCTTTGAGATTAGGAGAAATTATCATTACCACATTTCCCTGTGCACTTTTCCAGAAAAAAATTGTGGTGGTACACTGATAAATAAGCCTGAACACTTAAATCACTCTAAGTTTAGCTTTACATGATGGGGAAATAAAATTGAAGGGCTTCAGAAGAGACAGTCTCACTTTTGGACTGACCACAGCAAGCCCTATGTGCTTATTTCCCACCCACTCAGCTCTGCCAATGCAAGTCTCTACAGCTACAATCTAAACCATCTCCACGGAAAAATAAAACAAAACCCCCCAAACCACATGTCCCTTGAATGTTGCTTTTACTTATTAGCAAATGTATCAAAGAGTATCTTCCTTTTCTTGCCCATCAGTGCAATCCTATTCAGAGCAAAAAGCAAAACCTAGACAGTCTCTTGACCCATTCTCCCAAAAACATAACAATAATAATAATAAAACCACACAGCAAGGTAATTAAAAATCACAGATTTGAACACATACCTGGCTGCCTAGCTATCCCTTTTGACAGTAATCATTTTAATCCATTCCTTATAAACCACCTTAACAGTTATTGTTTCCCTCTGCTGTCCTCCTACTCCCCCAGTAGCAAAATTCAACATAATTTTCTTTATAAAAACTCGATCTCTTTTTAGTAACATTAATATTAGAGGACTGGATTGAGGGTGGTTGCATAATTTCTAGCACAGTGAAGTCCTGAACTAGGACTGGAATTACTAATATCACTGAAATTCTCCTATTCCTAATAATAATAAATTGAAAATGACTGCTTGGCTTATCTCTGTAAGTAATGGGATCACATTAAGACAAGTGCACTGAAGATAAATATTGGATATAAACTCCTGACAGGAAGACATCTTAGAATGAGTGATGAGAAGAAGTTCTTTTCCTTGAATTGTATTGATTTAGAAGAAAGAGCAGGAGTTGTAACACTAGAGAAAGCACTGGACTGGCCAAAAGCACAAGGGGAATGGTGGAGAGGGAAAGAACACCATAACCTAGATAATTTACTCTACAAGCCTGCAGCAACTGAAGATAAGTATTGGCCTGAAATCTTGTGTGATCCTAACTGGAAGAGTGTTATTGAAATTTGTGGATGAAAAAAAAAAAAAAACCAAACAGGAAAGAAAAAACTTTAGGCCAAGTATTTGTTAACAATTGATCCAGACTGCCTTAATGGTTGAATTTAGACCATCATGAATAGGACCTGCTTCTGACATAAACTTAAAATATTCTTGTAGGGTGCATCCATAATTCCTGGTACATGAGTCCTCTGAATTAAAGGAAAAAGGGCACAGATTAATTTATTTGTTTCAACACAGAGCCCAACAACTGCAAGAGAATGCCCCTTGCTTGTATGAAGAAGTATGAAATTTTTTTTTCTTCCACCTTAGAGGTGGAGGATGGAGCACCAGTACTGAAATGAGCAGCTCAGGACCTCTCTACCTGCTGGCATTACCCCACAAGGTAAGGAGTGCTAAAAATGACATTTTTCACTGCTCAGCTGGCATTGGCCAGCCCCTCTGTAGCAAGAAATGAAAGTAAAGGGAAGAAGTCTCATGGAAGGAGCTTAACTGCACGCTCCAAATTACCTCAGAAATCCCCTACATCTTTTGTATTGGTGACCTTGACCAGGACCTTCTTCTACAAACAAACAAACATTTTCTGACCCACAAGAAACAAAGCAAATCACGGCATTCAATTGGATGCCACGTAGCAAAGCCAATATGCATATCTAGGAATTAATACGTGGGCATCTCCTTACCTCTGCCAGGGCTCTGCTGCAGGGGTGGCTTCCTGAAGCAGGAGAGCACCAAGACAGATTTGTTGAAGGTGCATGGCTGCAGCAGGGTGAGGGAATTTCCCTGTTGGGCTGCATTTTTTTGTTAATGACCAACCACAGCTCCCAGTGACCAGCCTCCCTTTCAAAGCTTTTTATAAAAGCAATCCATTGTCTTAATGTCTGGCTGTGTTTTGCACAGCTACCTGCTCTCAATAAATAAAACTCTGTGGGGACTCAGTGTTTTTCTGGAGTTTGAGCAGTCATCTGACAACTGGGGAGGTGGGAGCTGGCTCCTGCCAGGATCCTCACAGCAACACCAGGGGCGACTGCAACATTCAAAAGCAGTAATGACCCAAGGTTCCAGCTCTCCCAGGCTGAGCAGGGCTAAGCCTAACCTTCCAGGTGTATTTACATTGCATACAGGAACCTCACTGTGCTGACCCTGCAGGGCACAGCAATTTTCAGAACGCCTCAGAGCAATGCAGCTCTCAAATCTGGTTTTAACAAAGTCAACAGCCAAGCAAGTTCAGGCCTCAAATCCAGCAATGCCTGGGCTTCACCTTTGGTGTAAACATGCCCTCCCTTGGCCAGAGAGGAGTCTGGAGAGCCCAGCAGCCTGACCTTTGGGTGGGTGAGGCAAGCAACCCTTAAACCCTGCCTGCTTTTTATCCTTGAACTTCTGAAGTGCTGAGCTCATTTTGGCTTCCCCTGGAGCCAGAGAGAGCCCCCGAGGATGTCCTGCCTTCCTGGAGGGCACAGTGTGCCCAGGTGTGCAAGGAAACATACTGGGAGGGATATTTGTAGCTATCCCTATTTCATACCCTTCACATCATCTGGTCCCACACCCCAAGCACTTGTACTCTGCCAGAGAAAACCTTCAGTGCTCGATATCTTTTACCAGAGACTACCAGCAGAACAGTTGATAAAAACCTGTTTTAATGATCTTTTTATTCCTTTTCCCAAGGAACAAATTCAGGATCACTGAATATTAGTTTATTTCAGACTCACGAATAAATGCCTGCCACTCTTTGGGTACTACAATGTTGCTGTCACCAATCAGCTGGGTCGCAGACAAATAAAGGGCATAAGCGTGGGTATAAATTCCATTTCTGTCTTTCTGCATCATAAATAAGATCATTGCCAATATTAGCTGTGAGACCAAACCTGTATCAAGGGTTTTTTGCACAGTAATCACTGCAAAACAGGACAACAAATCTAGATTTCTAACTTCAGCCTGGCCAGAACAGAATAATGTTGCTGAAAAAACATCCAGACAATATGGTTCTGCCCATCACCTCTAGATAAAAAACCTCTTTGGCAGGGGAGATGTTTACAACTGCCCTAATCAGAAGCTTCTCACGCATTTTTATTCCACCCTGCACCTTCTGTTGTAAATCAGGCTTTAAAAAGCAGATAGCAGCACTGTGATCTTATGTCAAGAGTGAGAGATGTTTGTTTAATGGGCCTTTAAATTGTTTGTTTTAGAAAATACAAATACCACTGCCAACAGAATAACTCCCCACCATATTTTTAACTTGCTCTCTCTTTATGCAATTAAAAAAAAAAAAAAAAAGAAAGAAAAAAGGAGATAGGAAAAAAAAATCAGTATAAATAATAACCTTTGCTTGTTTGCATTTTCCCAAACCACTCCTTTCTGGTTTCTTTGTAGTCAGTGTGTGGCTGAAGTCAGGTTTTGAAATACACCCTCTTCACCAATTAGAGAAAAATAAAAAAACACTGATTGTATGACTCTGAGCTGAATGGTCACTCTCTTTCACAGAGGAGTGTTAGTGCATATTTGAGGTGCAAATGAAAATCAGAGGCCATGGAGAACATTTATCTGTTAAAGTTCAGATTCTAGAACACAGTTAGGAGACTTCAGCACTTGGGGTTTGCATTTCACTTCTTTCTGGGCTTCTTTGAGAAACTCAGCTCTTTTGTTTTTAATAATTTCTTCACGCATGTTCTTTAAAACAACAAATTATCTTGCTCAACAACTGTATGTCTTGAACTCTTTATAGATCTGATGAAATATAGTTTATTATGTACATGTATCATTTTTCAGAGGTCTGTTTTTCCCATCTTATTGTGTAGACTGCTGAAAATATCAAAGAGTTGAAGTAGCTTTTGTTTTCCTTATCAGGTGACTGAACTGAAAATAGCTTTTCAGCTTTTCAACAGGTTTGCATATTTTCCCCCTGTTAGGTCCACTTAGCACGTCTCAAACATATGAAAGCTTTAAATATAATTTGTTCCTAATGGCAGAACAACTTGTTTTCTATTTTTATTTCCTGCGGATACATCTATGCAAATTTGCTCCAGTAACAACAAATTATTTCAGGTCATAAAAACACTGAGCAGGGGGATAGAAAAAACAGTTGGTTCTGAGGGTCTGCTGCGCCTCCTAGTTTTCCTTAAAAGATACAAAATTATAGTGCTGATTAACTTAATAAGCTGGGCTAATTACAGAAGGTTCCAGAAGACCTTGGAGAGCCAGAAATTCCCTAAAACTAACAGCAGGTGATGCTATTTATACTTTGTTTTTATAAATTACAAAATGATTTAGAAAACAAGCGTGTCTTGAGTGATAATAAACTGATTAAATATAAGAATGGAAGAAGCAAACACCCCTCCCTCCCTGATCCATAATTAAGGTTTCTGGTTTCAAAAGATCGAGAAGGTTGAACTAGTAAACAAAATCTGTACTGAAAAGGTAAGAAATTACAGAGAGCCTAAGCTTTCTCTACTTGCAGCCCCAAAAGGACATGAATGGGATAGAATTTGTATTTTGCACAAGGGAAGAATTATAGGGAAGGGCTCTGAGCACAACAGGATTAGTAGCAGTGTTTTAAGGAGCACCAGAAGGAAACAGAAAGCTTTCACAGAGAGGAAGAAGGTATTTATGAGAAAGAAAGCTACCTTCACATCTGACAATAGGGACTGAGGGAGAACTGCCAGAGTCCAACAGACTGCAAAGTAATGAAAATAAATCGTAAATGATTCTTCACTCATATGAAACCAAAAGGAAAAGCTGCTGCTATGTAAAGAAGGAGGAGCAGAAACTGAAAAAAAAAAAAAACAACCAAACAAAAAAAAGCTAGGGACTTTGCATAAGCTAAACTTTGTTTTTCAATAAGAGTCATGTTGGCAAACCTGGTGTCAAAGCTGGGAAAGCTAAAAAAGAAAAAAGTGGTAAACTTCTATAGAGCTGAAGCAGGAGAGAAACAAAGGAGCAGGAACTCATGTTAGAACATCAGCTAATGTCTGCCCCAGTGCTGCATAAAAAACAACTACAGGAAGTCACAAATTATTCCTTGATGCTTCAGAGAAATACCTGAGCTCAGGCAGCATGATACACCATTGGCAACTCTAGCATCATACCTGCATTTAAGGACTGGGGAAGAAGAGAGCAGCTTTTTTCCCTCAGTGCTTCCCCTGACCTGACTGGTACAGAAAGCTTCAGGAGAGAAATCCGCAGCAGGAAATGTTGACAAGAGAATTGCAAAATAAGAAAATAGTGACACAAGTAGAGAGTAAGATAAAATGCAACACAGGTTTGCTAAAGGTAGGAGTTGACAAACTTGACATCCTCCTTTGATACAATTTTCTAGACAAGGGCAACACAGCAGATCTAATGTATTTGGTATTGAGAAAAGCACTGGATTTTGTGTTACACGTGGCATTTCCAGTTAAAAGGGAGGGGATGAGCATTAGAATTGCATAGTTAATAGCTATACAGCTGGTCCTACACAGATACAAGATTTAGCAGGGCTGGCAGGTCTACGTGCCAAGCCAGAGGGATGTCTGAAAACACTTTCTCCATGGCTGACCCTGAAACAGCCTTTATTTTCATTCAACACCCTGACACAGAGTAAAGAGGCCTGCTGAAATTTCCCAAGAATCACATAATCCAGAAAATATTGTCAGTAAACAGGGGGATCCAAACACTGCAGGGCTGGGTCTGCATTAGTGTTTTCATTCGGAGCAGTTTCTCTCCCTGTAAGAAAATATTTTAAGAGTCAATCCAGTTTTTAGTGGGGTCTTGGCTACCCAGGACCAGGCTAGGGCTAGAACGAGTTCCTCTCTGCTTTCATGGTCCAAGAGCTTTGGACACAGGGGCCCTGAGCACAATGAGACAGAGGCAGATTTTCTGGATGAAACAGCTTGTGCTACTATTTGCTGATGCAGATATAGCACTGGTATCCATGAGGACTTCAGTCACAGAAAATATATGTAATGTACACAGTTCCAGGTCATACATCTAAGATTAAGAAAAAACCCTTCATATTTGGAAATGCCAGGGGGGAAAAGAGGTTACTGCTTCATCAGAAGATGGTTTTGAAACAGAAATGTAATACATTAGGTGTGCCTGTGAGGAGAGGGTACACCAGAGCAGACTAGCCCAGAGTAACCCACACCTGCACCTTGGCCTGCCTGTATTTATCTCCTGTGTTTGGGCTACCACATCCTCTGTTTCAGAGCCTCTCTGACCCACTGCAGCTCTCAGCCACCTCTTCCAAGCAGGAGCAAATGAAATGCCAACAGCAGTTCTGTTCCTGGCAGGATGCACCTTGCATCCCTAGCCCAACAGGGACCAGTACTCGCCCTCTTGGAAGAGGGAGAGGAGCACTACCATGGCTCTGGTGCAGTGCTGGCTGCTCCAGCCTCCTGGGGCAGATGCCAGAGGTGCAGGAGGCTCAGCTTTTTCCCCTGGCTGCCCATGTGCAGAGCTTGGCAGCTCTACTTCACACACACAGGGGAAATCACCCAGGGCTCCTTGTTGGAGTCCAAGATATTTGGAAAATCCCTCAAACTGCCCTGGGGGGTCTGGGACTCTCGCTGGGACCCCAAGAGGACACAGTCTTTGATTTGTGCCCATGGGAAAAGCTTCCAACACTTATGGATGAATTAAGAACTTTAAAAAAAAAGGTAGATTATAGTTTAGTTTANTACGTTTTAACAGTTAATTGGGTGAAAAGTTTTTAAAACAGCACTGCACTGTCAGTCTTGAGGTCTTGCAGCTGGAAATTTAGAGCACAAAGCCCAGGTTCAGGGTGGCTCTCTGAATTTGAGATAAAAACTTGAATAAACAACAAGAAAAACTGAAAACTGCAAATCTGGCTCCTTTTTATCTGGTATGGGACTTTGATAGAAGAAGAAAAACCCCTGTTTCAGGGACATGGCTGCATCAGCTGCTCAGGAGTAGGGCACAGGTGTGAGCTGTACCTCCCTTCACTCCAGGGTTGGTCACCCTCGTGCTGTCTGCTTGAAGTGCTGCTGAGGAGGTCAAACAGTCTGGTTTCAGATTATTTTCCTTAAGAAGAGGGGTCCAGGACTGCCTCTACCCCTCAGCAGGGAGATGCCTGTGAAATTTCCTGGTTCAGAGAGGCTGACACTGCTGCCTTCCACCTGAGACCCAGTCTGGGCACCTGGGAGCAGCCAACAGCCCACACTAAGGCTCAGGAACAGAGCCTGCCTAGAACACACGCTCCCAACATAAAAAATACAACATTGATGTAGTAACAAACTGGAAAATGCTGCTGTGGCCTTACCCCACCAAAGACTTGAGCAGACAAGAAGTGGAAGGGAGCTAAATGTGGAGCAGAATTAAAAGGGATCAGCATAGGAAGCCTCCCCAGACCCCCTCCCCTGACTTTGTCTCTCAGCTAGTGGTCCTGCTCCACTGGCATTGTGTTTATCTGGAGTCAGTCTGCAAAAGGAGATCCATTCAGAGCCCATATTGTGAACTATTCAAATTTACCTGGTAATTTTTTCTTTTTTTTTTTTTTGCTTTTTTAGGTATGCTTGAAAGTTATTTAAGAAGGAATCATTTTGATTCTTCAGCATAGGATTTGTCAGGGTGGAAACCTCCCTGAAACCCTTTCTGAATCATGGAATATTAACCTACTTAAGCTACATTATGCTCAAAAGCTATGGTGCTGAATGACATGAAAAATCCAGAGGGAGCTAGATCAATCAGAAATTAAGACTTCCAGATGCCATTTTATAAATTAATGATTTGGTTTCCCATTTGTACAAGTGCTGATGTAAACAACAATTCACAGAAACCTCCTAGTACAGAAAAAACCAAAGGGCCCAGCAGCATATTTTAATGTTACAGTAGTTCAATAAGTGCATTTATTGCATTTCCTTGGGGGGTTGTGCAATATGTATCATAGACAAAAATATGTTTTATGGGCCAAATCCTGCTCTCAAACTTCATTAGAGGCTTTAAACTGGCATAATGGAAAATGAACATGCTTCCTCTGAGATCTCCAAATCTCTTTTGAAATAAGGACAAAAATAGGAACTAAAAATATTTACCATCTGGAAGGCACATATAGTCTACAAAAGAAAAATAAAAGATGCAACTAGCCACCTACTCATTAGAATTAATTACCTCTTCTAGATAAAAAAAGCCATCCACCCAAGTTTCCTTCTTTTGGCATACTCTCCCACAAGTTAAAACTGTGACAATAATCCGATGAGTGTTGACTCTTACTTGTTTTGCTGAAATCTTACCTAGCTGATTTATCTTTATTAAAAAGGAAAGAGCTGTTTGTTCTAATTGTACTAGAAATAAATCACTTGGTTGTTTGTGAGTTCATTCTGAGGAAAGGCACAGACTCCACCCCATCTGAAATTTTGATTGTCACTCCTTATGTCCTCAAGTGTCCTCCTGTGTGCATACAGGTATTTATCTGGCCCTGCTATATTGCTGTGAAGGGATTGAAATGGCTAGAAAAGCCCTTAAAAATAAAATAAAAACAAATATTTAAAAAAAAAAATCAAAAGGATAAAGGCATTCCCAACTCTTGTGTCAGCACTGCAGGATCAGCCAGTTGGAGTGTCAAAGTAAGTTCACTCATAAAACATTGTGTTATGTCCACGTGCACTCAACACCTACACAAAAAATTCAGACTGAAGTTCTACAAAATATCTCCACCTCTTAAATTTCTTCCCACCTTAGTGCCACCTTGAGAGCTAAGGGCCTTTGTAGCAAACTCCAGCTTCCAAAGGCAGAGTGAGGTACACTAAAGAATTTTTTTTTTTTGCTTTTCTGATAAAATCCCTTTATAACAATAGTGGGAGCATTCAGTTACTCCCTATGCTTAGGGTCAAACAAACAGTCTAGAAATCACTGTGCTCTTAGAAAGAAATATGGTTGTTTCAGTTACTTATCACAATCATTCAAAGGGCTTTAAAAATGCAAGCTTCATTTTGCTTAATATGTTTAAGACCACAGTGAAGGGGGGGGAAAAAATGTATCCTGGTTTCCCAGGAAAATTAATTGCCAAAGCTGAAGGGTCAGTTTCTTTCCCTCCAGGGTTGCAACAAATCAAAGGCATTGCTTGAGAAATGATATGGATAACNTGAGTTTTGTGCTCTCTTCGAGGAATGAGAGGAAATAGAAGACCATGTTTGGAAGGTTGGAAACAGCACAAGTCTACTGAATGTTCATCTTATATTGAGAATAACGATTTCCATTGCAGGCTAAACTACTTGCAGGTCTCCTGAAGAGGAATGGTTGCTCCATCAGGCTCACTCCCACAGACATTGCTTACAGAGCATTGTACAGACACTGATATTAAATAAATCATGAGCAATCTGGAGGAAAAAAAAATTCAGNGGAGATTTGTGCTCTCTCTGAGGAATGAGAGGAAATAGGAGACCGTGCTTGGGAAGGTTAGAAATGGCACAAGTCTACTGAATGTTCATCTTATATTGAGAATAACGATTTCCATTGCAGGCTAAACTACTTGCAGGTCTCCTGAAGAGGAATGGTTGCTCCATCAGGCTCACTCCCACAGACATTGCTTACAGAGCATTGTACAGACACTGATATTAAATAAATCATGAGCAATCTGGAGGAAAAAAAAATTCAGTAAAACAGACGCCATACTGACCAGAAGATTCACGGGGCTTGTTTTGGGCTGCACACATTTCTACTTGGGGGCACCAGTTGGAGTCAAGCAGGAGGCGACAGCATGACATTTACTCAGGGAAAAAATAAATGCAATAATCTCAGCACCTCGGAAAGTGCATCCACACAAACACATGAGCACATCAATCCTGCATTGGCAAGCACTGGAACACCTGGCACTGGAATATCTTCTGCAGAGATAGAGACCAACAGAGCCAGTAAATACTGTTGTCAGCTCTTGAAGCAGATCATATCTGGGATACTTCAGAGCATAATTTGGAATCAGGTTTGAAGAAACAAGCTATCAGCTAAGGATAAAGCTCAGCTCCAAGTAATGTTCAGCTGATGGACAGCTACTCAAGGGTATCCAGGTTCCAGTGGATAATTTCACAGATGAACCTGAAAAAAACCAACAGGGTTGGGTCAGTAATGAGTTTCTTCCTGTTGCTTTCTCAAATATGATAATGCAGCACCTCCACTTCCCAAGGAGATGGGAACAACTAATCAAGAAGCTCAGAGATACCACCTGTTCCGTGTCTTATTGAGTTGAAGGCAGTCCAGGTTTATGGTCTGGGTGTAGTCTGGAGTCTACCCTTAAAATTCCTCCAAGTGTAGGTAACTTGTTTTGTTTCAATGGAATTTTGCTGGATTAGAAGACAATTTTGGCTTATTCTGTAGACAGTCTTCAATTTATACCATCTTCTGAAAGCTAGTTTAACACTGTAAACTATTTTCATTTGCATTAAAGAACTACGAACATAATCCAAAGATGAAAAAAAAAATCTTTTCCTGACCCACCCCTCTTCAAGTGTTTATTATTTTAGTTCCATGTGAGCTTTGCTATGAAAATTCCCAAGGTCAGACCTTCAGGACTATGTGAGGTTTAGATCAGAACATCGTTTTTCTCCCCGCATCCAAATTCTCATGCTCACAAAATAGCCAAAGCACTTTGGCTAGAACTTTTCAGCTCCACATGAAGGCACCAAATGAATTACAGTACACACTGTATTCAATAACAGTGAATACTTCAAAGCTTCCTAATAACTAGGGCATGAATGTAAAATGTGTTGCTCTGCACATCTAAGAGTTTTCCCCTTTCTCATCATGTTCTTTGAAAAGGTGGCTTTATTCAGATTTTTGTGACTGTTCTTGTTCTACAAAAGCACTTTTAGGATTTTATTGAGGTTTACATACACCAGTGTTCAAGACGAAAGGCTTTCATGTCAATTATTAATAACAAAATCTTTCATCTGTCTATTTAAAAAAATAAAAACATGATCCTTTTTTTCCTCATTTTGATGTTTAATTTAGAATGAAAATCAAACTCTTTAAAAAAGTTTTCCTCACTATCACAAGGGAAACTATGATGTTTTTAAGAATTCTCTCTATAAAGATAATGCCTACTAAAAATAAAATGGAAAATAATAAAATAAAAGGCTTAATCCTTTTCAAAAAAAAAACGTTGAGCTCATTTGATGATTTCAACAGGAGTGGAAATGAAGTCAGGATCTCATGGAATCAGAACACAAAATGCTGTTCCTACTAACATGTTTGGGGATATTCAGTTCATTGGCTTAGAAAGCGACTCAACAGGGACTTCAGGAAGTGTAAAAAAATGGAAATGTTCCTGATTCAAAGAAAACCCTCTTTGGTTTGACATCTTTTGCTTCCAAACATCGCAGAGAGACCACAGACTATCCCCATATTACCACAGAGCATGAGGGCTTGTCCTGTGATGACCTCGAGTCCTGGTGCCCTTGCCATGCTGAAGAGTAATTACTCATTGGCAGGCACATAATTGCTGTAGTGCCAGCAATTAAAGTCACTGGTGCTCTGCAAGAGTCATTTCACAGCCCTTAGTGGAGCATTGCTGCTCAGGACCTGTTCAGGACCTGCGCCTCTCACATTTCATGGCATTTTAATATTGCTACTGCTAGTGGATTCTATTTCATTCAGTTTTTTATTTCTGTAGCACTAACTGCCGCAGAAAAATCCTGCTTCCCTGAAACAGTCATCAGGTGTCACTTTAAACAGACACCCCTTCAAAATTTCGGAGAGATTTACCAAATTTCACAGCCAGGGTTTGAAGTGGAATGATTTTGTTTGAGACAGCAGTACCTGCAGTTCTGGAATTTAATTTTAAAAAGGCCTTACCCTCCTAAGTGCTTTTATATTTCAATTAAGATTCAATATTTCTCATGTTTCTAACACATTTCATCACTGAATTTTGAGCTACAGAAGAATGTAACTTTAAGCACTTTCCTACAGCCCAAAACAATGCAAGTGCAACAAAAGTTGGGTGGTTACACACCTTGTCTTGATGTGGTCTCTCCTATCAGCTTTTTAAGGTGTCCTGTTTGCAATGAAAACAGAAAAGGATACCAAAATGCATCCTGGAATTCATATTTACAATATGTGGCTAGATTTATTTTTTTTAAAGGAGTCAGCACATAAAATAACCCCAATATACTTTTTTTTCTGTAACTTTTTCTCCCTGCACACAAGGTAGCTGCTCTTCAGAACAGCTCCACATTGCTTTCTCAGTACAGAATTGGTTGTACTTAGATTGTCTTCTCTAGCAGCTCCTATGACAATTAAAGATGAATTTATTTCATGGCCTTCACAAAAAAAAAAGAAGAAACCCAAAGAAACTTGTGCCTTCAAAAAGTTTGGGAGCCATTCCAAAATACTCTATAAAAAGCCACAGGAGCAAGATCATATTATGCATTTGACAATGTAGAGAGAAGAAAGATAAAAGCACTGTGAGGTGGTGCCTAGGTCTAATGACAGGGATTAAAATATTTGAACTGCAATGTCAGCTTCAGTAATGGTTAATCATATAGTCTCTGACACATTATAGCCACACTATGCCTTAGTTTTACCCTCTATATATTGAGGACAACAATATTCACCCCCATTTCTGAAGAAGTTTAAAACTTTTGTGCAAAGAACACCAGATGAGGACAAATAATTATAATCATCAGTTTTGGTTATCAGAGATCTTAAGGGGCTCCCTTTACAGATGACTGATGGGTGCTTTGGGGGGAAAATGAAGTGTTTGGGCATAATTCTACCTTTTGTTACCTTTTCTGCCTTTAATTATTACTTTTCATCTTCTGATTAGGGTAGTGCTGATTTGGAAATCTTAACCATACTCTTAAGTGAAATAAACCAGTCACCTTTTTAAGTGACAGCATTGAAGCTCTCTCATTGTACCTGGAGGTGTGTTAATTACCTATTCTTACTTCCCTCCCTTCCCCCCTGCCACACAAATGAAGAGGCTAATCCTGTTTTCCTCGTCATGAATGATAGCAAAGGTATGATTCATTTGCTCTAATTTAGTCACCATCTGCCCAGGGTCTGAGGTAGGCACCCTCAGTTCCCTTTATTATCAGCAGAGAGAAACAGGTATCTCCAGAGAGCAATTTATCTTATCCTGAGACAGGGGTGTCTAAAATGGGGCAGAAAAATCACACTCTGGAGATGCCTATTGTATTTCTGGGAGCATTAAGGGAGCCTGAGGTGAGTGGCTCAAACTTGGATGCAAAACTTTTAGACAGCCCACACAGAATATCTGTAGGAGCTGCTAAAATGATCCCATGCTGCTATAACAATTCTCACTGCAGGCTGATACAATCAAAGTGGGACCCACATCTCAGGGAACAGATGAAGTCTGGCATGAACATAGTTAGCAACTGTGAATTTGATGCCTGACATTAATCAGGAGATAATAGGGAGATTGTAGCTTTGAGAGCCATCAGATGAACTCGACCCAGTCATCATTAATCAAACACGCCTTGCTTTCACATCCCATAGTTTGGGGCTTCCGTGTGTGATGCTAAAACGTGCAAGTGACCATCTCTTTTTCCAGAACAGCAAGTTCCTTATTGCTAATAATAGTAAATTAGTTACTATTGATTCTCAAACAGCGTGGTTATCCCAGCCTAATCATTAACCTTCCTGCAAGGGAGGAAGGTTCCCTGTTAAAGGGAATCGATTTTAAATCTGGGACCTTGCTAAAAGAAAAAAAAACAAAAAACCAACAAATTAAAAAATAGCATACTTAAGGTTTGTCATGATTGCTCAGAAGATTGATTAGAGGTACTTTTGACAAAGTAGTAAAGACGTGGGAAGATTTATTTTGCCACATAAATCCAAACACAAGACCCAGACCTCGCAGGTATGTGGACATCATCACTGCAGCCCTCCCTGCAAGGCAGCTGTCTCTCAGGGGATGGTGATACAGGTTTTAGGGCACCCTGCAACAGCACACAACAGCTTAGGACAAGAATTAGCTAAACATATTGAGCTGCTGACACTCCTTCCCAAGAAACTTTGGTGTCTGTGCTATTAGCACAGAGGCCTCAAGTGAGAAGATAAATTAACAAAGAAACTGCCAACAAAATCAAAAAAGAAAGGGGAAAAAAGTGGTGCTTCTGTATGTAAAAGCCTATTGGTACCCCCAGAAAGCTGTCTGTATCTGTCCCTCCCTGGAGGTTCTCTCTCCTGCAGTCCTGCTGCCATCCTAATCACTCTTAAATATTATAGTTTCTTCTTGTACTGTTTTACTAAATCCTCTCTTCAGACTTCAGGTGTTGGAGGTACTGAACATAAATTATATTCTGCCCCTGGAAGGGACTCTACTCTCAGCTGCACAGATTTTCTTTCCTTAGAAATCTGGCTTGAGTTAATTCGATGTGACACCATCACCCTCCTCCCCAGCAAACAAACAATTGCCCTATTTTGAACTCATGCCACTTTTTGCTCATTATTTCCTCATTTCTTGTTTTCAACTGACTCTCAGTCTTAGCAGCTGTCCCATGTAACCTCATCCATAATTTTTCATTCCAACATGAACATCACAAAAAGAAACTTTTTTCCTCTCCCAGAAATGCCTTTCAAGGGTCCTTGCACTTCAAAATCAGTACAGTTCTTGAAAATTTGACTTTATATCTTTTCCCTTTCGAGAGAATAAATTCCCCTTTAGATATAAAAAAGCTGAAATACAAAAAAAAACTTGGAGAAGTCACAAGAGTGAAGAGAGCAAAGGAACCAACAGCCCATCTGATATGGAAGTATTTAAGCTACAATTTCCCACCTGATCCAAATTTAAGGCTTAGACTGAAAGGGGGGTGGGGTGGAGGAAATACTCAGACTTAAAAAAATGCCTTTTTAAGAAGCTGTTACTTCTCTGCATGAAATGACAGAAACTGTTGAGTTCTTCTGTTGAGTCTTGCTCTTTGTTTTATATAATTTCCCAGACAGCATTTTGTGTTTTGTGGTAAAACACAACAGGCATTCTGTGTAGAAACACCCACATCCAAACCCTCTATATTCCCAACAGGAATCAATATTGAACATGTGTTCAGAGGCAGCATTTTATTCAAAGGATCCCAAACCTGCAGGAAACTTTACCCAAACAACAGCAACAGGCCACTATTATTCTTGTTTACAAGAAACAAAATGGTTAATAGACTTACAGCAAAATATATATCTGTCAATTAGGCTCAGAATTCCCAAATTCAGATGGGCATTTTTCTACAGATATTTGGTGGGCACTTGTACAAATGCTTCACTTCCACACTCACATCTTAATTTACTGTGTTTATTAGGTTTAGCTCCACAGGCACATCCTTGTCTTAGAGACAGTAATAATCTTCAATTTACATTTTAAACCATTAAAATTGAACTAGAGAGAGGGTACCAAGTAATAAAATGGCTTCTACAGATTTGCTTCTTGGGCCAGTATTGGAAGTGGGAATAACACCAAATTCTCCTGAACCCTGGTCTAGCATTATTAACACAGACCCAACTTTATTTTAAACAAAAGTTGCTGGAAAACAGAGCAGCACTGAGTCTAAAACGTGTGTCTCATCTGAATGCAAATTTTCAGAGAGATTTTCGGCTTTGTCATATATCACCATGCAGACTTTTCTGCGTTTGTTGTATACAAATGGTAATTTTGATAACTGGGAAATGTCAATCTCTTGCCTGAGTCTTAGGGAATCAAACTGAACTGAGTACAGTAGCACAAAGGCTACAACCCGCATCAGAGGTATAATCATCCTCACTAGTGGAATAAAAACGATTTAGGTCACACCACAGAAGTACTCAAAAATCAACACTGGCCTGAATGCAAAATGAGACTGAAACCAATAGTTAGCCTGAACTTTGTTCACAAATTCAAACTGCCAACAGCAGCAATGCCAGCTCTCACTGTTTTCTTTGGGACTGTTGTGATATTTGTTGTTCTTCTTAAAGTCCTGGCACCTGTGGTCGAGGGATTAGGTGTTGATCTCTGCTTTCTTCTAAAATAAAAGTAACTTTTTCAAGTCTGAGGAAATGCTTCTAAATGTTGCCAGTGCATGACAGGCTACAGGCTCGTTCTTCATGTGCTCCAGAGCAGCCAGACCCAGAGCAGCTCTGGAGCAGAAGGCACAACACAGTGAGAGTGCTGTTAGTAACTCCTCTGGAGGCATATAGGCTCAAACTGTCTATTATTAAGATTTTTTGGAAAGCTTTTTTCTTGTGCTCTGCTGGTGTAAAGAACAGGCAGACCAAATTCACCTTTACCTCTTCAGACAAAACGATAGAGAAAGTGAATAAAAAAAAATTACCTCAGCCCCATATTTGCCCCAGGATTTGCTCCAATATCATGATTTTCTTGCCAGGTGAGATGCGGGTGGGATGCAGGATTTTTCTGTAGCCTAAGGGGTTGTGAAAACACTCTTGCATATGAGAAAGTTTTCCAGTGGTGTTCCTCCCCATGTCCTGCTCCAAGAGGACTGTAAAAATAGTGCACAGGATATGGTTTGGTTTTTGATCTTTCAATTTCAATCCACTCACACCTCTAGTGGAACTAAAATAGTTACTTTTCTAAACCTAAGCAGTTGTTGGGAAGAGGAAGAAGAAGATTTTGACAGAGTATTTGATAGACACTCTGATCAGGTGCTTTTTATAAGCAATATGAATTATGGACAAGTAAAAAATTTTCTTTGTGAGCAGTCACATGTGCAAAATTTGCTATTATTGTTAATTTTGCAAGGATTGGCTAGTAAAAAAAAACAAAAAACTACAGAAATCAAAGACTGGAGATGGCCAGTGGGAAGAAGAAGAAACAATATCTTCATACATTTTCTGTTTTGCATGGAAGGAAGGGCCCATCTGAATCAGAATAGTATTGATTGCTATGCTTCTAGAGGGAAGAAGTGTGAATTTTCCTATTCAGTGTGTGTGGGCAAGGCTTCCCCTTACCCAACAGCCAATGCTTCCTCTTTCTGTTGTTGTTTGAACCCCTCTTTAAAACAAAAGGTTTAAAATATGAGCAACAGAAGTCAAGGATACAAATTCTAAATATTTGTTTGATTTTGCAATTTGTGACTTTCACTTACTCTCACAAAAAAACGTGATACCAGTGAAATTGTGCTGGGTTTGCATCCCTGTAAGTTCAGCACCAATTCCTGCATGAATGAATGATGTGTGTGAAATGTGATCCACTCTGCAAAGCTTTTCTCCAAGTTACTCCTGTCCAAGGGATTATTATCAGTGCAGTCCTAGCTTCCAAAGTTCAAATTCCCACTTTCCCAGTGTTTGGAAAAACCATCATATTTACCAAGACCTTTACATTTCTAATTTTCATATACATTTACATCCTGACACATAAAGAAATATTCCACTTTATGCTTTTCATAGCTGTTTATTCCAAACGAAATAATGAAATGTACAGGGTAGATTACAGAGGAGATTTTACCTGCTGCTCTGAGGCCAGATGTGAACACAACCAACACTGGGAAAACCCATTTCTAATTTTGCTGAACCACAAGACTGGAAATTAAATGAGAATTTCCATTCAGGGAGAGCAGGCTTCCTTTAAGTGTATGAAGGGAAGATAGATGAGGTAAGAATAGTATATTTAGGTATTGTCTACCTTGATTATACCATCTCTTTTAATTTTTCAAAGGAGTAGGAAACTATCTGGCTGGAATTCTCAGCAAGTTGGGCTTACAAATGTTAGTGAAGTGTAACAGCTCCCCCTGCCAGGTTTAGATTACAAGCTACACTTCATATATGTATACATACCCTCACACACACTCCAGAAATAAATTAACACCTATGTTAGCATTTGCTGTCACTTCTTTAGTCTTCAATGATTATTAGATCAAAAGAAAAAAAAAATATATGCTCTTGACACCTAATGTTTATTAAAGTAATTTTGTAAAACTTTCAAAGAAGTAGGTATTAATATTAATTTGAATTCAGTATGGGCAAGAGAAATGTAAAATTATTCCAAGCGTTAAGGGAGAAATAAACTAAATTACAAAATTTTAATTTTGCTTTAATTTACTGCTAACTTTTCAGTCTTCTATCAAATTAACCTATTTTTTAATCTCAGACACCTAATTTCATGAAAGATAATTGTGGTCTAAGGCTGTTGCCTGCTGGCAAGCTAGGACCAGACTCTTTTTGTGTTGCATCATGTTTGGTCCATTTTTGGCTTCAATAAAACTTAGGACAAGAGTTCAGAGCTAACAGCCTTAACCTTCAGAAAGCTTCTCTTATGACTTATGCCAAGAAATCCTACAGGATGATTCTGAAAGTCAAGCTATTCAATTAAAATTGTATCTGAATAGGTAGAACTCAAAACTTTCATGAAGCCTTCAGTTTCAAAAACACTCAACAACTCTATGGACACATTAAAATGTCTACGTACAAGTCTATATCTACAGAAGAGATATAATGGTGGTGACTAGGCTGATGTCTTGAAAATCTGAGTGTGAAAGCATGTAGTTGTAGTAGTAGTAGTAGTAATAATAATAATATGTACTCTTTCAAGGAAAAAAAAAATCCCATCCTCTGTTTCCTCTTCCATCTCATCCACACCCTGGTTTATGCATTAATTTAGACCCAGCAAATTTTTTGATAATCTTGCAGGTAATTTACAATGAGTCAGTCAGGCATCCTTCACCTTTAATGTAAATTACCAGTGTATGTGATTAATGAATTTTTTCTTGCTGGCTGTTTACACTAACCAGTTTAAAATATTGAGGAACTATAAATTATGTCCCATGGAAATGGTGGAATTGTTTAGGAAAAAGTAGTCATAATGTAGTAAAAAATTGTTCTTCAGCTTTTCTTTTCCAGCTGCTGCTATTTGAGATCACCTATTTTCAAAATTGGGACGAAAGATTTTCCAGTGAGTTCACCAAGTCCTTAAATTTAATGTCATGTTCTGGAAGGAGCTGAACCATGTGGTAAGAACGAAAGGAGAGGCGTGACATGGTAGCTGTGGGAATCAAAAAGGAGCTTGCAGAAAGAAGAAATTCCTCCAGGAAAACACCAGTTTAAGAGGGAAGGCACTGGCAGAGCCAAGGCTGGTGGTGGAGTCTCTTTTCCCTCTCTGTAAAATGTGTTAGAACAGTAAGTGTTTATACGGAACTAAAACACCGCTTTGATCTCACCACAGTGATGGAGTTGACAACAGCAGTAAACAGTTGCAGAGTCTATCTGTCATGATTTGAGATGCTGAGCTTTAGGAATACACAAGAGGAGATGAAATTGAGATGAAGATAAATGCGCTTATTTCCTTATGGCTATTCAACTTCACTGTCGTTAGCACAGGAATTCTCAGGCACAAAAAGCACCATATTCAGAAAAAGTCATTCAACAGACACCTATTTTTCAAGACTGTCCATTGCTAAGCAAGAAAGACAAGGGTATACTTTAAATTTTTTTTGCCCATTGTTTCACCAATATTTCTCTTATTTCTTTTAAGGAGAAAATCAAGAAAAAAATTCCTATCATTTAGTGCTTTGATATTAAACTGTTGGACATTTCTGAGGCTATGATCAACTCCAAGCTCATATCCTGTGCTGCTGACAGCTGTAATAGTATCAGTAAGGATCCCAGGAAAAGCTGCAGTAAATTGAAGCTAAGGAATTTTTGCAGCCTGAAATCGTGTGTCCTTTATAAGTGAAATGGGTTTTTTTGATGCCTGTTTGTGTGAAATCAAAGGCAAGGCTCCTGTTCAACACTGATCTACAAATAAGGATATATTTTTCCCATTTGACCAGAAACTTGAGAAGCGAATACTTGGTTTGAGAGACACCAAATAAATACAGGAACTTGGCAAAATATTTTGACAGGCAATATTCCAGACTCCTTAGATCATGAGTCAGTTTTGAACATCTTACATTTCCTTTCTAGGAGCTGGATTCAGGAAACTATCTAGCAGGAGGCAAACTCCATAAAAAGAAAATGAAATCACAACATTAATCACACATCTATACCTTGTCTATAGGCATTTCTTCTTTCATAAAAGCATTACAAAGATATAAAATAAAACAATACATGTTGATTTTTGGGAGAGTACGAGTCAGGAACAGAGAAAACCATCCAAGCTTTCATGGGAGGTGGAGAAAATGCATAATAATTTTCCTATTGTAATGGTCTGCTTTCACCATGAGAAGATTTAAAGTGTCTCTTTTGTATGATTAAGGTACATAGGTCTTACAATAGAGAAAATTGAAATGGTCAAGAGGTGACCAGGAAGAATAATCACGCATGTAAAGGACAAAGCATTTCTGTCCATGTCTCAAAGATTGCAATATGGTTTGATTTGAGTTTATATCTGTTACTAAGCACAGAAAATTTTGTAAATGCATAATTAGCATGTCCATTTGACAGCCTACATGATCTGCCAGTACATCTGAGGGAAAAGATCAAAGCAAGGAATTCACAGACTTGTGAATGCAACTATGAAGTTATTGCATGACGTTTTTCAGTTTAACTACAAATTCTACTTGTATGTAAAAATGTCATTTATATTTTTGCAGAAGTTCTTCTGAATTAACTTTCATTATTTATTAATTTACCCTGATGATGTCGTATAATTAGAACTGCTGAGAGATTGACTACAGCATGGCACTTCCCTATAATTAGAACTGCATTGTTCACGATTGTAGAAGTTTTTAATATACTCACTCACACCTCTGGTTGCTTAAAGAATGAAGAGGGTGAAAAGACCCTGAAAATATGGGCACATGTAAATATACATAACCATAATGTTACAAATCTAGGCTAAGAGTAGTTTATTTTAAGTGATTTAGGTGGCAAATAGTTATTCAGATATGGAAACAAGCAATAGGAAAGTGAATGGGAGCCCAGAAGTTGTTAAATTATACATAGGGGTTCCTTGGAGGTCTGGTTATATAGCTATACATATGCATTTCAATACAGGAGTAGTGGCATATGATAGTTTCATACCTTAATAATAATTACTTTTTATTTACAGCAGTATGAATTACCTCAATTTTATACTGGAATAACAAAGACATAGATCTGGTCACCGACTTTGCCCTCAGTTCTTTCAGCCAAAGAGTGACAGAACCAGAAATGACTCCATGCTCTTTTAAAAGAAAGAGAAATCATGGAATAAGGACATCATCAAACCGTAGGTTTAATTGATTCCCTTTATTTCATATCAGAAGTATTGCATTGTGCATCTGAGCCTTTAATGAGCCTGGCCAAGACAAAAGAAGGAGGCTGTGTTCTCACTGACCTCCCTGGCTGCAGCAAATCCCTGAGGTGCAAGGCAGGGAGGTGAGGAGAGCAGCTGAAGTTTTCCGAGAGAGCTAAAACACTGGGATGGCAAAGCAGCAAAACCTTCCACTTTCCAGATGGAGCATTGTTAATATTCCGGATTTGCGGCGCTATTCCGAAACAAATGAAACAAAGTCATAATAAAAAAAAAAAAAAAAGAAAAAAAGAAGTTCATTTGCCATATGGCTGTTTATCTCTCTGTGCTACAGCTCAGAGATAAGTAATGTATGGTCTCTCAATATGGCACATCCACACGGTCCTCCCAGGTGCATACGATGTAGCACACCTAGATTAACACAAGCCAAACTCCTTTTGATTGCATTGAACATGTGGCATCGTGGCTTAAGGGATTTTCTCCTTCAGTTGAAGTATAAGATACGTTTGACAGCCAGGAGAGGAAAAGATACATTTTAGGACTGAAAGGAAGAGTAAAAGGGGGAAGAAGGGGGTGGATGGGAAGGCACGAAAGGTAACGTGGTTGGCTGTTCAACAATTTCTGTGTGAAATTAGTGCTTGGGAATGACAGGATTCTGACAGCCCAAACAAACCAAGCTTTGCCTAAAGGGAGAGTGAAACATGAGCAGCAGCATCCCTGGGCTCACCACCATTAGGAGATTTGAGTGGATACAAATTTCTGGTACCCAGCAGAGAATGACCAGAAAAGGCAAGACTTCCAGCACACCTCAGACACCTGCAGGTGTGTTCAGGGAGGGAGTGTTGCCTGTGCTACAGGCATTTCATGGCATTTGACAGTAAATAGAAATAGCATACATAAACATAATTATAGCTATATAAAATATTAAAAAAAAGCAATATCTAGCTAATGCTAACTCAATCTCCAGAATTTTCCTTTGCAGATTAGGGCAGACATATGCTGGCCTTTTAGCCCTCTCCTCTCTTACCTCAGCAGGTGCACCATGAACTTTTTAAAAAAAAGTAAAAATAAAAGAAACTTGCTAAGAACCTTAACACCAAGTGTTTGTTAATTTTCCTGAATTTGTCACAGCGACCATACAAAAATGAATGTCAGCCCTGCCACAACCACAAGCACTTCACAAGTTTAGAGCATCTGGGTCTGTGTGTCTGTTTAGGAAAGCAGAGGTGTGCGTTCTCTGTGCTGCTGCAGGAGGATAAAAACATGGCTGAGGATGCCAGTATAGGTAATTTTACCCTTGCAATAGGACAGTTCAAATCTGGAACAGGTAACTTAGACAAGTTACTTCATTCCTTTTACCTTCTTTAGTCCTGATTTGAGGTTTTCTCTCTTATTTCTAGGACATGGCTGAGGTTTGCAATAGAAACACTACACTGCTGCATGCAAACACAGAAGTTTACTGGAGGATGGTACAACTCCCAATCTCGCAGCTCAGTGATGACCATATAATGCTCATGAAAAAGCAAGTGTACTGAGAAGCTCACTTTCAAAGCAATTATTCCCACACCATCCCCTGACTGTTCATTTAGGACAGTCGTTTAAGAAAATCAATGACAACATACAGTATAATTTAAATTACTTTGCAACCAATGATATTCCAACCAAAGGCCTAAAACAATGAAATAAGGATGTGGTGCCCACAGAAAACCAAAAATATTTTCTTGCTTGTTTGTTTTTCTTTATTTTAAGAGACCTCAGTGTTCCTGCAGGTTTTGCTGTGCAGAAAGTTCTGAGTAGGCACCGAGAGTAACTTGAGGGGAAAAAGTATTGTAGCTCATCCATTTTAATTCTGGATAACAAGGAAAAACTTATCTCCTGATAGCTCTCTAGCTATTCTGATGATAGGAACCTCAGTACAAAGCACTTACGCATGCACTTAATTTTAAACCCAGCAGTAATCCTGATTGAATCAAGACGTCTACCTTTGTGCTTAAAGTAAAGCATGTGCTTAAGTACCTTTTTGTATAGGGGCCTTAATTACATTATGTGTGTGAGAGGATATGATAATTTTAGTTGGCTTTCCCAAGAGAGCCTTTAGTTAATAAAATAACTAGGTTTAATACTCCATAGAGTCGTATGGGAACAGAATTGTGCTCCTCCTCCTGAAGCCCAGCACAGGGTAGACTGTAATTTAATTGTTGGAAGCACAGAAAGTGCTGAAATGCAAGATAATATAGTACTGCAAGAGCATGTTTGTTTCTATTATGGAATACCTTGGGAAACCACTGTGCAATGCTACCACCAGTTATTCATAACTACGTTTGAATTTACTGATGTACAGTTCCAGACTTTAGCTGTTTTACCAGATGAGATAAGGGGAAAAAAAGTCCAATTAACAGGAATTTATTTAAAGAGAAGGAATGAAAACAAAAGCAAAAACAAAACTCCTTTTCCAACTGAATCACCTGCTCCAGTAAAGAAAATTCAACACAATAAAGAGAAAACCAAAATAAGAGGAGGACAGATCTGTTTGCAAATGGATTATGCTTATGCATGCCATATTATGATTATTCTATGATACTATTCTGTGTGAAAAGGAATGTGTAAGCTGAGCCTGTGAAGTGCATGGCTATGAGAGAGTGGTGAGCAGAGGAAGGACTGCTAAATTCTCTGTAGATCCTCAGACATCATACTGAGGTGTTCATTTCGACCTCTGATCCTCCACAACACGTCGCCAAAATGTTTCCTGCAGAACCAGCTGCTCCCAGAGGTGGTTACAGGTGACACTTCAAGTTTGGGCTGGGCAACTGCAGGCAGGTGGAACCCAAGAGCCAGGTTTGCACCTCAGCCTTACGCTGCACAATTTACTCTGACAGCTACAGAGTCTGGGAGAGATTTTTTTCGGCTATTTGTTGGGTATATTTCAGGTGGCTTTATGCACAGAACATGAGCCTTTGTACATTACATGGAGCAGCATAGACCAGAGCTTCTTAAAAGTAGTTTCCCATAGTTGTTGCTGACAATATGCTGCTGACTTCAGAAGGTACAAACTGCAGAAACTCTTTTGAAATAACTCAAGCAAAGCTGAGTCATATTGACACCAGGATGATTTTTTGCTTTTTCTTTCATACCCCTCTCCTATATCTTTTTATAGTTTGATGTATTCTCAGTGCTTTTAGCCCACACACTGTGACTTCCCAAGGCTGATAACTCAGCTCAGCCCCACGGCACCGTTAAACCAGGAGAGCAAACATCCTGGGAGCCCCAGACACCAAGGGCCTCTCCAGAACACATTTTGGAACCTCAGACAGGCCCAGCCAGGGGGAAGGTTCCTCACAACGAGGGCTTCACTCCAGCCTCTCATTGGGGGATCTTTGATAGATGTGCTAATTAGCAATGCTATAATTGTGTGTATTTTGGTGTGTGGGGGTGGTGTGTGCACTTTGGGGCATTCCACCTGGACCAAGTGCTGCACCCAAGGGTCCTGAAATAAATACTGAGGTAAAACCCCTTTTTCCCCATAAACTGTGTTTTTGGTTTTAATTTTAAGACCGGGGAAAGGCAACGACATCAGATCAGGATTCATCACCGTATTTGTTTGCAGCAGCAAAGTTGATTTTGCTTAAATGGCAAAGAGAAACAATTTCTAGTAGTTTATTAAAACATACTATGCTTTTATTCCATGGACAAGTTTTGTGTTATGTTGGTTTGACAGCATCGCAGTGTGCTTGTGCTTAAAAAACAGTCCTCAGCTGGAAAAAGAACAAAAATATTTAGAATTAACATTAGAAAGACACTGAAATAAAAATAAAATAAAAACAAGTAAGAGGGCAATATTATATTATTTTTTTACAATTTTTTTTAAATGGAAAAAAGATCTTTTACCTCAAGGTAGAGAATGAGATTTTAGCCCACTGTCGGAATTTAGCACTTACAGTACATGTAGTAATTTAGCATTAAGTTTTACAAAGCTAAAGATTAAAAAAGTATCCATTAGGAGTGTTAACGATAAGTGGCTCCCAAGAAATTTCTACTCAGTTCTCTTTGGGATTGATCATCAAGAGGGATTTATGGAGCTAACTACAACTTAATGCACCCAACTCTCACAGTTTAACTCCTCATGGTCTACGGTCAGATGCCACCCTTTGGCCACCAGCTCTGTAGGATCAGATATTCCCCACATTCCCTGATGCTTGGGATGCAGCTATCCTGCTACACCACCTTCTCTCTGATGGAGGAGTGAATTAACAGCAGTGACATATCTGCAGGGTTTTACACAGAAAACCCAGTGACAACCCTTTAGGTGTGCAGTGCAAATGAAGGTCTGCAGTTCCTTCCCTGACTGCAGAGCAATAGAGAAATTACTATTTTAATAGCTACATGTTCAGGAGTGTCCTCCCCAAATGTGGGCAAACAAAGCTGGCTGCTTTTCCAACCCTGTGTTAATAGTTGTGTGGGTGTACAAGCCCTCACGCAGGATTTTAGGGGAGAGGTTGGATAAAACGAGCCCGGGTGTTAGGAAATTGCAGTTAAAAAAGTGATTTTCAATAATGTTACTATTTACAGGCTTAACCTTGCTTCCATCTGAGTCAGCAGCAGACATCCAATGATTTCAATACTGGAGGCTAAAGCACTCAATACCTTTCAAACTATAAGGTCAGAACACAAATTCTTGATGTATAGACCCCCAGCCAGCAAGGGAAAGAGGGGAAGAAACCAAGGTCTATAATTTGCATGTTCAGAAATTCGAGCTCTCAGTTCATCAGCATCAAATTTTAATTTGAATATGTTTAAATTGCTAAGTAATAGAGGAACTAAGTTGGCAAAGTACATCTATATTAGTCTAAACTCAGATTAATTTCAGATCCCTGTAACAAACAGCATCCAACTTCAATCAGTTGCATAGTTAAAGTACTTGAACGGCTTAAACTTAGCCATATGCTTAAATCTCTAATGAACAGAGACCAGACTGCCTTTTTTTAAAAAAAGTCTTACATTTAACATTTGCCTAAATACCGATTTAGGCTCCAGGACTTAAATCTATAGAATAATTTTAATTTAGAAAGACAGAGGTGGAAAAGGGGAGGAAATTATTTCCTTCTTCTGAGATGGAAAATCAGACAGAAAGGGACTGCANGTAGTAATTTAGCATTAAGTTTTACAAAGCTAAAGATTAAAAAAGTATCCATTAGGAGTGTTAACGATAAGTGGCTCCCAAGAAATTTCTACTCAGTTCTCTTTGGGATTGATCATCAAGAGGGATTTATGGAGCTAACTACAACTTAATGCACCCAACTCTCACAGTTTAACTCCTCATGGTCTACGGTCAGATGCCACCCTTTGGCCACCAGCCTGTCTGTAGCTCTGTAGGATCAGATATTCCCCACATTCCCTAATGCTTGGGATGCAGCTATCCTGCTACACCACCTTCTCTCTGATGGAGGAGTGAATTAACAGCAGTGACATATCTGCAGGGTTTTTCACAGAAAACCCAGTCTCAGTGACAACCCTTTAGGAGGAAAGTGCAAATGAAGGTCTGCAGTTCCTTCCCTGACTGCAGAGCAATAGAGAAATTACTATTTTAATAGCTACATGTTCAGGAGTGTCCTCCCCAAATGTGGGCAAACAAAGCTGGCTGCTTTTCCAACCCTGTGTTAATAGTTGTGTGGGTGTACAAGCCCTCACGCAGGATTTTAGGGGAGAGGTTGGATAAAACGAGCCCGGGTGTTAGGAAATTGCAGTTAAAAAAGTGATTTTCAATAATGTTACTATTTACAGGCTTAACCTTGCTTCCATCTGAGTCAGCAGCAGACATCCAATGATTTCAATACTGGAGGCTAAAGCACTCAATACCTTTCAAACTATAAGGTCAGAACACAAATTCTTGATGTATAGACCCCCAGCCAGCAAGGGAAAGAGGGGAAGAAACCAAGGTCTATAATTTGCATGTTCAGAAATTCGAGCTCTCAGTTCATCAGCATCAAATTTTAATTTGAATATGTTTAAATTGCTAAGTAATAGAGGAACTAAGTTGGCAAAGTACATCTATATTAGTCTAAACTCAGATTAATTTCAGATCCCTGTAACAAACAGCATCCAACTTCAATCAGTTGCATAGTTAAAGTACTTGAACGGCTTAAACTTAGCCATATGCTTAAATCTCTAATGAACAGAGACCAGACTGCCTTTTTTTAAAAAAAGTCTTACATTTAACATTTGCCTAAATACCGATTTAGGCTCCAGGACTTAAATCTATAGAATAATTTTAATTTAGAAAGACAGAGGTGGAAAAGGGGAGGAAATTATTTCCTTCTTCTGAGATGGAAAATCAGACAGAAAGGGACTGCAATTCCATATAACACCCCACAGCATCCTCCCCCTTCTATTTTCACTCTAAATAGGAGTTCACTTACTGCCATGCACTTCACAGGAATCAACTAATTTGAAAACTGCTATTACATCTCCCCTCAGTTTTCTGATCTTCAGTCTAAACAAGCCCAGTCCTCTCAAATTTGCTTGTAAGACATTTTTCTATAGGACTTTGATCATATTTGTCATTTTCCTGTGGACTGCTCCTGCTTTCTTCATATCTCTCTTAAAATGTAGTAACTTGAACAGGAGATCATAGTTGAGGGCTTTACCAGAAAATTGAAAATATCACTTGCCATGAGTTATATGTGATTCATATGTGATTCTTCTTTTTATACATGGTGGTACAAGTGGTTAAAAATGATTAATTTATGTACAGATTATTTTCCCTTATAACTCCAAAATAATTTCTGGCAAGTCTGCTGTTCCCTCCCTCATCTTATATCTGTGCAGAAATCATGAGTTTGGTTAGAAAGAATAAAATTAAGCATAGCTGCTTGACCTGTGCATTATTTAACCACCTCTTATTTTTCCAGACCATGATTCTGATTTGCTAAGACTATTTTGAATTCTGACCTTCAGGGTACTTGAGACTTGTCCCAATTGGATATAGTTCACAAAAAATTAATAAATATGCTCCATTCCACCCTTCATTATTAAAAATAGAGAATAATACCAAACACAGGAGAGGTCAAAGTGTGACTCCTCTTTTTCTGCATTAAAAAGAACTGGCTTGTTTTTTGTTGTTTTTTCCTTTTAATTCTGTTTTCTAACTTGATGTGCTTACAACACTTGCCCATTTTGCATTTTCTTGGTTTATTTATGGTAACATCTTTCAAATCATGTCAGAATCAGATGGTGACTCACAACCACTTCATTCCATGAATCCTGTTACCCTGCCATTGAAGGAAAAGTGATTGGTTTGACAGCTTAGTCTGATGGATCTGTCAGTTGTTACTTATCACTTTTACATCCTTTGCTTACAGGTGAGTTGAGTATTGCTTCTTATCTATTTGGCCTAGAATTTCTTTATCTGCAATTCTCCCCTGTTTAAAAATCAGATACTACATTCCCCCATTTCCTGTATTCTAGATTTCCAATCATTCTCTCATTTTCCTATTCACCTGTTCTAGATTATTTCAGCATATCCAGAAATAATAGAAAAAGTCCTTATTTTTCAAAGTAATCTCTAATTTATTCTTTGCTTATATGAATCTCATTTCTTTGCGGCAGAGAACCGAACTTTTCTTTCTTTTAAGTGAAGAACAGAGAAAAAAAAACCCTGGGAATTCAATATCATCTTTATAATCTTTTTTGTAATCCAGTAGCTAATAAAGGAACTAATGGAGGATTCTACTGGGCAGAATCAAAATTAGCAGAATCGATCCAAAACATATCCCAACAATGTAATCAAAGGCATGGGGTTTAGTTCAATATTTTTCCTATAATGTATGGGCACACACCCGTATAAATATATATGTGTATATATATATATTAAATGTCATAATGAGCAATTGAAAAATCAAATTAGCAGGAAGATAAAACAGCTTGAAAGCTGTTTCCAAAACACCTTTCAACATTCGTAAAATTATTAAAATCCTGGGGAAAAGCTACCTTATACTTTTTCCACTGAACTGAAAAAACAGTAAATATAGTTTTACGCCATGTTGTTCCCAACCTATTATAATAAATATTTTATATTTGTTTATTCACTTTCTCATTTACTGATCCCTATGCAAAAGTGAATTTAACATGATGCAGAAACATCAGACAGGCAAGGTTTCCCTTTGTATTTGGTGGGAGCAATTTATACACTCTTAATTAATAATTTCTCTACATTCATGTGTATATTGTAATTTTTTAGCATATTTTATGAACAAAGGAAGAAGACATATAAAAGTGTTGGGCTAAACCTGGTGACATGGTAGGGCTTTTATTTTTCCAGCCTGATGAGCAGAGAAGAGAGGTTAAGGAGCAGGAGGAAGAGGATCCATAATAGTCATCTGACACCCGGAAAATTTTAAAATTGCCAAAAGGTAAAAAAACCAAAGAACCATGACTGTAACTTTGCATTATCACCCTAAGTTTCACGGCCAGCTTAAGACTGCACCCTGGAAACGAGGAGTTCATAAATGTTAAATTAGACAGACTTTGCTCCGTGGTGCAAGCCATGGCTGTGACCTAAAGCAAGAATATAGAATGCCTTTCAGTCAGAGAGTCTGTCACTCTCGTTCCCTTTGATGCTCTCCCTTCACTTTCAGGAAGAGAGCACAGGGAGTTAAGGTTTGTGGCCTGCTCCCCTGTTGTCCCTCATTTGGCAGGCACTAGAAATCCAGATGAAACCTCGAGCCGCACAAGAAGCACGCACACAAAACCCCCTCCGCTTTCATCAGTAACTTTTTCCTCCATGAAAGTTTCTATCAGAGAGCCGGTGAGCCTTATTATACAGTCACCCAGCTCAGCTTACCACACAGCCATTCAAAACCAAGCATTGTAGAAACTCCCATAAAAGGTTCCTTCATCTGAACGCGCTCTCGCCGAGGCCCTTTCTTCCTCCCGCTTTGAGGTGAGCTGGAAGTGAGTGAGTCTCTGCGGGTGCTGTGGCTCCTGCAGATCACAGGGGCTCCATGGCCCCTCGTAACCTTCCAGGTTATCTTTGCTCTAGTGACAGCATCCCTACACTGGCAGGGAAGGCTGAGTCAGCGGCATAGGCCTGCTCTCCCTTTGTCAGAAACCTGTCCATAAACATTAGCTGTCGGCCCATGTTCTTGGAAACTTCCCTCTCTGTCAAAATTACACATATTTATCTGGCACACACAGACTGTGCTTCGAACAATGGGTAAAAAAGGGTTTATTAAACAAAGCAGATTCATTTTACAGACTTTTGGGTGTTATCATTCATGTTACATGATTATTGGTGATTAAATTACTACAGTAGATTCATTGGTTATTGTTAACTACAATATACTACCATTGGCTACTTATAGCATAAGCATTCAAGTCTTCAGAAAAATACTGATGCCTTAAATGGCTACCT
>VZRF01011825.1:165481-239179 GCA_013396875.1 Vireo altiloquus
AAGCTTGCCCCCCTTTCTCTCCCCAAGATGAAGGTTTGCAGTTGTTGGGCCCAGGAGGGTCTGGGTGTCCTTGGAGAGCGAGCTGGAGAGGCTTTGTTATGTCAGTGTGAGCATGAGAGAACAGCACTGAACGAGCTCCAGGGAACTGCAGAGCTACACTGGGCACTGCAGGGCTGGGAACAACATAAAAGTTAAAACCTAAGGCATCAATACCAGGTGTAGATACATTGTTATTTTTCTCCTTCTACTGTTTAGCTTTCTTGCTTCTATTGATACTACATTTACATGGGTAAAAAATAATTGTTTTTCTTCTCATGGGGTTTTTTTCACAGTCTTTCTTTAACCAGAATAACAACTCTAAGCCATAGTCTTACAAAGACAACAAAAACTTTCTTTTTATAAAGTTTTACCTATATGCAATATTTATCACATGCCTGGAGTTTCGGAATGTGGGACAAATCTTTCAGCCTCTCCTCTTAACTAAAAATAATGAAGGTAAAACCAGGAAATCGGGCTTGGATCTGGTCAGAACTACCTGAAACCTGTGCAGCTCCAAGGAGAGAGCGAGAGGTGGTTCACACGCTTCTGTTCCTCACTGAGTTTAACACAGCTGGGCTGTAGTTACCATACCAAGGACACATCAAAGCTGATTTCTTCTCAAATCAGCACAAGATTGTAGACTTGTTCTGTTTCATGCTTGCATCTTGATTAGACTGCTAAATTGTCAGTTTTTGGGAAAGGGTTACAAGAGCGACCACATTGTTTTTTGGGACTGATGGGAATCTCCTCAACAGGGTCAGAGCACATGGCAAAATGTCTGGAGCTCAGTCTGTGCTAATGTCCCTGCTGCTGCTTCTGCTTCGAGGAAGCAACTGGAGACGAATTACTGGTCTTAACTTCCTAATTAAGGAAGAGCTGGAGGGAATACATCATGGGCAGTAGGGAAAAAAAATGAAGAAAAGGAATTTTTTTCTGGTTTATGCTTCAAATGATTCATGGCTCGCAATACATCATAAGCAGTCCTGGTTCAACAAGAGTCTTCGGCAAGTGTATTGCTTTAACTTGTAACCTTTTCTGAAAACTACTGGAAAATTGAGTAGCATTTCATTTCAAAAACGAAAGACTAAGTGAGGACAGAAGTTAGACCCGAGAGGAACTATGTTTTTTCTACTGTTTTTAACACTTGCTGGAGACACTTTTTTCATACTAGTTTTTTGTAGCTGATGCACCTTTAGTAGCACTAAAGATTGATGCTTCTATTAGTTTGGAAACATGTCTTGTTTCATTAATATTGTCTTTAACATGCCTGTCATTAACTTTAACAAGCCTGTGAGATCTAATAAAGCTTGTAGGGATGCAGAACTCACAAACAAAACTGCAGTAACCTACCCCTAGCCTTGGCCAACTCCAAGTCCACCTGAATAAATGACATGCTCTAAGGGTCCATCATACATAAGTAACATCTATATAGCATTGTTCATAGAACAACACCCCTAAACCTGAAAGAGATCAATGTTTTCCTTCTCTTCTATTGTCATAATTTCTACAAAACAGATAGTTTCCTGAAGAAATCCATTCAGCACCCCTACCATCCTACTTCCTCCCTGGAAAAGTATCAAGAAATATTTATGAAATGCAAAAAGGCTTCAATTTCTAAGGATATGAAATATGTTCAAGTTCTTGTAAGAAATAGAGCATTACACTTGGGTTTTCATTTAAATATGATTTCTGAAAACTAATAAAAAAATTAGAAATGTTGGTGCACAGAAAAATGACAAGTGAGAAAAAAATGCATATAAAAATATCCACAGGATAGCATGGGGAACTAAATGGGGGAAAATTACTTTTGCTTTGGAGAGAGCATTATGTAGGCAAGGCAATTTTATTAACACGGTTGGATAAAATATAAAGGGTTTTCCTAATCTCAGAGACTTCAAAAGAGAATTTTTTTGAGACAATATTAATATCAAAGCCAGTTGTCACTATTATTAAAATGTTCTTTGCTCTTCATTAGTCACAAATGATCCCCTCGACTCACAAAAAGGTACTCAGTAAATTAAAAGCTTTTATGTAACACTCCAACAAAAGTTGAATGACTCCGGAGTTAAAAGGCAACTCTCGTGTCTGTCAATATTCAAAGTGGTACCCAATTTTTTTTTCCTTTTTTAAAGTAGCAATTTCCTTTGGGTATTTATTCATTTATAGATCTATTAAGAGACTGATGAGGAACGGACGATTAATGAAAAGCTTTGTCGTTCCAAGTTCTCACAAGCAATCATTAAAGGCCTGATTTTGCATTGTGGGCAGCCTGCTAGCGCCATGCAAAATCCCTCTGGAGGATAAACAGGTCTATCCATCTCCAGGGCTGAGTGAAGCCCGGATTTAGGTCTGTGTGAGGGCAGAGTGGTAATTCCTCGAGCTGGGTACTTTTCCTAACACACTATGCCTAAGCACTTCAAAAGGGTTTGTTTGCTGATCGCGTTAGCCAGAACACAGCTCATCCCTCCAGTGGGCTGCATTGTGTGACTCTTAATCGCTGTTTAATTGCGGTCTCACACTGCTGAACTTAATGGGAGCTCCTCACCCACTCGCATGGTGAAAGACTGGAGGACAGGATTACGGGATTTTTCTTAATGTAGACTCAGAAATGCCACACATGATGCGGAGAAGTCACCGGGATTTGCCCACCACTGGATTTGTGTGGTTGCTTAGAGTTTTCTTTTCCACTGAGCCGTGTATGGTTCTCTGAGGCTGAAATGTGGGGACTGAGGGTCTGCTATTGATTTTCACTTTCAGAAAACCCTCTTGGTGGTACCATTCGTCTTTTGTGTCCTTGCCTCGTGGGAAGGTTGGTGCTGGAATGGTGGAGGCAGCCCTGAGAACCAGATTTCCAGGATTTTATGCCTGCTCTGATACTGATTTGCCTTGTGCCTCAGTCATATCACTTTTCTCCTTTCTGCCTCAATTTTTCTATTTATAAAATGGGAAAAGAAATGGTGGGCTAAGGCTGAATTAATACCCTTAGACTGCAGTAGAAAGGTAATATAACAGTACAAAGTATTAATTATTACATTATCTCTCTCTTTTTAATGGATTTATATTTAATTCAGTTACAGAGAGATGCTTTGTTCGCATAATAACATTTTCTACTGCCTTTGAGGCTCATAGGAGCAAGCTTGTGGGAAGGAAACTGGTAAGTGTTTGAATTTAGAAATGCTGCTGGTTTCAGTGTATTTAAAATGCTGTTGAAGTCGGGACGATTTAAATGTGTGAGATTTCAAATGTCTCATTGACACACATCGCAAATTCCTCCATTGCCTGAGGGAGCTACAGCAAAAGGAAAAGTTGGAGTCTTTTAGTTTCACAGTTAAGGCAGCTTTTTTTAAAGCGAGTTAATGATGGAGCATTTGCCTGTGCAGTTGTAACAGAGCAATCTGTCACTGTGAGAAGACTCCTGGGGTGACTACCAAGACATGTTAACTAGCAATGGTACCTCCATCGTACATGACCCGTTGCTCGCCCCGGCGTTGCAATATATTCCAGCCAGATCCCCGAGTGAGAAACGGGAACGGATTTGAGCAGAGGCACGGGCCCAACTCAGCTCGTAAAAACTGAGGGTGGGGAACTCTGCTGAGGGCAGCAAGCTGAGGGTCTGACCAGCGTTCTTTTTGTGCTCTTGCCCTCAGCATTTGGAGGCGCATCTGTTGTGTTTGTCGCGGGGCTGGCTCCTCTCGCGGTGCCCTGGTCGCACTCCCCGCGAGCGACGCGCGTGGGACATATTGCGCCTACACGCTCATTGATCTTTACTCCCTCTGATGACAGATACAAATCTGCTGCCACCGCACCTTATGCTAATGTGCAAATGAAAATGAATAGCACGCGCTGAGGCACACCACGTTCTGCTTTACCTGCCTGTATACATTTATTTGGGAATGTGGTGCTGAAACCAGACTCCTGGGCCCATCTCCAAATCTCAGCTCCAGAACGGCATGAGATTTTTCAGGTGTGTGAATTCCCCTACATTAGAACTTGTTTTCTTGGCAAAGGAGGTCTCTGGGCTGGAAAAAGCAACAGAGTGGTCTGACAAAATTCTTGCCCTGGGCATAGGACAACCAGGACCGTTTTTTACTCCCATGTTTGTTTCAAGGTCACATTTTGTGTTGTCACAACAAGACTGGAACAGTCCTTCAGTTATGCTGGATAGAACACTCCTGGCTTGGACTCTCCCATTCATGTCATCCACGGTGATGGAGTATCAAACTGGATGCACTGGACATTTGTAACAGAAAAAAAAGCCAAAGTGAAACAAGAGAGCTACCTTTCCACCTTCATTCTCTGTGTGATGCAATTGTTAATGGAATATGGCTGGAAGAAACTCGTCTCAAAAATATACAGTGATATTCCGTGTGAAAGTTTCCATTACAGTCAACAACCAAATCCTCCATTTCATTCTCCAAAACCATAATTTCAGATGACGTCTATGTCCAAACAAAAAAGCAAAAATACTAGTAAACCAAATCAGATATATCTCATATACTCCTCCAGCTCCCAGAGGATAACATATTCCATACATCTAATTTTTTTTTCTGTTTTCTGACCTGAAACACTGGAATTACAGCTGATGTTTTTGAATAATGTTTGAAATGAGAGACCTGATGCCTGGCAACTCTTTCAGTGAATAAATTTTTCCTGATGTCCAACTGAACCTTTCCTGGCACACCTTGAGGCCATTTCTTGTCCTGTTGGAAACAAGATGGTGTACTCTTGTCCCTGTAAACTGAAACTCATCTCAGGAGATTCCTCGTGGGATCACTTCTAATTTGTTTGTCAAGATCCTCTCCAAGACTGTAAAGTGATTTTCTTTCCACGTCACTCTGCTCTACACCCAAATAAATTACTTGTTCCAGTATTTGCACAGAAATTAACAAAATCTCATATTATCTGGAATTTTGCCCCACATCCTCTACAGATACCAACCTCAACAAATTCTTTTTCTTTCCACCCCACTCTTAAGAGGCTGTTCTAAGCTTATATGCCTGTGTCATCCAACTTCCCCAGTCCTTCCTTGTGAAGCGATGACCTTTCCCCATCCTGCCCTCAGGTAAGCTCTTCCTGTGTTCTACCACAGATTCTCCAGCCATTCTGTGTCCCTCCTACCTGAGTTTCTTTGTGGGTCAACAAGAGACAGCACATGGCTGATCTGGTATATTGGGCACCCTGACTGATTGATTTGCCAGCCAGCTGAGATGAAAAAGTAGGGATTTCTGCTGTTTCCCCTGTTTTCCCCTCAAGGGAATAATTAAAAATCATTCTCTTCTACCAGCATTTGTGGAAAATACCAACTGCCAGAAGACCTGAAGGAACTAAGACTCAGTCTAAGATTTGACTGAAGTTGCCTCACAGGTGTGACTGACAGGCAGATCAAGGTATTTTTTTTTTAAATAGGTTCCTAAAAACAAATATCAAGTTGTAGTATGTTTTAGTCAAACAGATTCTGAAGAGAAGATCAAGAACCTTTATAATTTTGCCTCAATTTTTTTACACCATCCTTAATTTGATATAACTAATTAAAGTCTATGTATTCTGATACAGAGCTGGTAGAGGGTATTTCTTTTTGTAAGGCTGGGTGTTGATGGGCCCTGAACACTGCTGGGACTTCCAGATGTCTCTGCAGTAAAACTAAGTAAAGGTAACCAGCTCTGAGCTGTAGCACATTCCCACACCTGCAGGGAATAAAGATACTAAAGGTACATCACAAAACTACCCCACACATAGAATCATAGGATTTCCTGAGTTAGAAGGGACTCACAAGGGTCATCAAAGCCCAACTCCTGGCCCTGCACAGAATCGAGAACCACACCATATTCTTGCACTCTGTCAGGCTGGCGCTGTGACCACTTTCCTGGGGAGCCTCTTCCAATGACCAACCACCCTCTGGGTGAAGAATCTTTCCCTGATATCCACCCTGAACCTCTCCTGACTCAGCTCCATGCTGCTTCCTCAAGTCCATGTCCCTGGTCATGAGTGAAGGGCTCAGTGCCTGCCTCTCCTCTTCCCCTCACAAGGAAGCTGTAGACAACTAAGTCTCCCCTCAGTCTCTTCTGGAAGGAAAGAAGAATCTGGAATGAAAGGAAAAGCAATATTGCAGGGAAACCTTTGCTGCCTCGATCTTTAGTTTTCCCACTTCTCCTTTTGCTCTGGATCTGCACATTACCTGGATGTAAGGCTTTGCTTAACTAGGGAAATCATCCCTGCTTTTGCAAGAGCAGAGACACTTAGTGCCTGTTCACACACCACTTGGTTCAGGCTATCTCGTGTTCTAATGAACATATCACAGCAATAGCTCAGAGCTCCCCATATTTCCAAAAAGCATATGTTAAACAATGTAAGCAAAGAGAAACCATAACAGGCTTCACTTGTCCTAACAGTCCATCTGTTTCCCACTCCCCGCTGAGCACATCTCTTTTCCTGGTTCCCTTTCAGGTGCACTCTTACCTTATGTAACGTGCTTTTTATTGGAGATTCATGCTGTGACCCTGTCAGAATTGCTACAGCAGGGGTGACCTCGGTAATGACTGTCCACAGCCTGCCAAGCTAAGTTGGTCAGTGTTAGCTGATTAAACTTTTAACAACATCCCCTGTGCGATAAAGGGCAAAATGACAACTTTGCCCATCGTCAAGGTGTCTGTATAATAAACTAATTAGTAAACCACACAGTCTGTGGAGCTTTTAATGAGTGCTATCGTCTGGCCTCTGTAATAAAAACCCAGTCTGCCCCCTTTTGGGATTCAATTAAGGCACAGACTGTCATATGCTTGGCCTGGCTGATCAATGAATCCATTCCGACCTTTGTCGGAGCTGTTTGCAAGGTCACTGGCAGTAGTGAGGGAAGCCAGCCTGGTGGTGGGGAGACAAACCCAACAGCACCCGACAGGCACCACTATCAGCTGCTAATGTCCTCCAGGTCCTTTGGCATCAGCAGAAGTTTCTCTCGCACAAAGGTTAGCTGAAAGAGAATGTGGCAATATGCATATATATAAAATTTAAATGTGTGGACACCAGTTCTTCTGAACAGAAAGGTTTTCCTGTTATTCAAAAGTTCATTAATTCCTTCACATCTGCATATACTTAGACACCTGTGGGGTTTTTGAACAACAAAATAAGCTGTCAAATGTTTACTCTCTAAACTGTGTTTATTGCTATGAACCAGATACACAAACAAAACAAACACCATAGAGTAGCCCTAGATTATATGGAACAGCCCCCTTTTGAGGTCCTTGCATACAAATAATACTTAGAATATAATATTACACAACTCCAGAAGGGATTTATAACACTGAAATAATTTTTATGGTGCTCCATTGCAATAAGTGACAACATTTTAATTTTACAGACAGGAAAATTTCTGTTAAAAAAAAAAAAAAAGTTGTCAGAAGGACACGACCCAATGGTATACCCAGGCATATTTAAAAGTAAAGTTTTCAAGTTTCAGTCCTTTCACTTCTGACTTCCATCCTCAGGAGGACAAACAGGAATCAGGGGAGCAGTAGAGTGAGGACAAGACCTTTAGCACCATTATCACCTGTCCTGAATTCTGGGTAAGTACCTGAGCCCCAGGCAAGCTCTGTCCACAGCCACACTGCCAGCACAGGAGAGCCAGTGGTGCACTCGGTTTTTATTACTGCTGTAGTAGCAGTCTGGAAACTCCAGACCTCCCAAACATCACTTCCCACAGCCAAGGAGAAAGCACAGCATTAGGTGATATGGCAGGGACTGTGTCCTGCTGTGAAAGGTGTATGCAATCAGAAGAGTAAAATCTGGATGGAGTTTATGAATTCTTTCCACCCAGGTGAAAACACTGTGAGCTTTCTCTTCTGTCCTCTTCTTTTTTCGTTTGAATTGAATAAGCTCTCCTCTGCCTCCTCACAGTGTTTCATAGCCTGGGGAATAAGCAGGTGTGTGAAAGGTGATTTTTAACTGCTGTGATGCAAAGAAAGGGAAAAAAAAAAAATCTGGTCGCTATTGTCCTGCTGATTCAGAAACTGAGCAATCTCTGCAGGCATAACCCACATGAATTTATAGCAAGAGACCAAGTTCTGTTGGTCTTTAAATACCAAAAAAGCAGAAACACGAGGTGATTACAGCGGCACAATAGTGATGCCCAGTATTTGCTTTTCTGCTATTTGCATTCCATTAGAGGTGGAAAACAACAGAAATGCAGAACTTTGCCTTTTCTAATGTAGGCAAAATAGCACTTATCTGCTCACCCTTGACTATTCAGATACAGCAAGGAGACAGTTTACTTAGTTATCTAACACAAAGTCTGTTAAGTATATATGTTTTTAATATTCTTCATTATCACTACTCCAGCAATTCCATCCTATGCCTCTCTGAGTCTCTTCCTATTTTTCTCTGGCACTCCTGCATGTAAGCAGTCTTGCATTGCTTGCTGTGATTCCTACCTATACCTCAGTTGCCACTATGTGCCTCTCTTACCAGAACTTGTTACAAGCCACAAAACCCTGCTGACATTTTTAAGGCATGGTTTTCTGCACACCAATACCTTCCAGCAGCAAGTTGCTAATCCCAGTGTTGCCTTTCCCTGGTCTTAAAATTAAAACCAAAGCACGGTTTATGGGGAAAAGGGGTTTTTACCTTGGGATTTATTTCAGGATCCTTGGGTGCAGCACTTGGTCCAGGTGGAATGCCTTGAAATGCACACAATTATAGGCCTGATATAGAACCTATCTATCAAAGGTTCCCCAATGAGAGGCTGGAGTGAAGCCCTCGTTGTGAGGAACCTTCCCCCTGGCTGGGCCTGTCTGAGGTTCCAAAATGTGTTCTGGAGAGGCCCTTGGTGTCTGGGGCTCCCAGGATGTTTGCTCTCCTGGTTTAACGGTGCCGTGGGGCTGAGCTGAGTTATCAGCCTTGGGAAGTCACAGTGTGTGGGCTAAAAGCACTGAGAATACATCAAACTATAAAATTTTTAAATTTTGGAATTCAAGTAAGAAAAATGAACACTTAATTACCTGTGATTTTTTTACCCCGCTCTGGGTAATTCAACATTTAAACTAGGAATATTTTATTAAGGTATTGTTTAGTAAAACTAACAGAGCCAAATCTGAATTTAGATTTCAATGCCTCGGATTGAAAACAGACCAACCTATATATGTCTCTGTGAATTTTTCACAGAAAATGTGCATTTTGGTACTGTCTTCTGCTGTTTCTGAGATGGCTACAGGGCAGTGAAATATGTTTCTTTCTGTTGCATAGTTTAATCAAGGAATAATCTGTGACCGAAGGTAACATATTGTGATAGTTCTTATTATGTTGCTTTGTGCTTTTGAATTAAGCTTCAGATCTTTAAGACAGGTTATAAGTTGTGCCAACCTCAATACTCTCTAGACATATATAGGTGTAGTAGTGTATTACATGTTTATAGAGAAAAACTTCAAAATTTTGCAAATAAAAAAACTATGGAAAAGGTATACATAGATGTAAAACAAATTTAAGATTAAAAAAAAAATTCATTAAAGAATAGCTCAAAATATTTTGTCTGTTATTCTCTCTTTCATTCTGCACCAAGAATTTAAAACTTCGAGAAAATAAACTATATAAAATAGTGTTTCATTGCATCATTTCTGAGTTTCCCAGCTGTCCCTTTACATCAGCTGCTCATTTACAGCCCTAAACCTAGAAATAACAAACGTCATACACTTAGATGCTATCAACTTGATTCTTACCAAATGAACAAAGCTGTTTTGAAAATTTACTGGCCCAGACCCCACATGCAAATCTCATAGCTTTACTAAGGATGTTACTGCATGTAATCTAATTAGCTCTTGTCTATGGTGAAATTTACTTTTCCTTGGGTTTGCTGATGTCTGGAACAGCACTCAGATGGAGTTCAACAACTTGTGCCTCCCCTAAAAGTCCTGCACAGATTTTGAGCAGCTTGGCTTTTCGGCTGATGGAGTTACCATGAATACTCATCTCCAGCCTGGCTGCACCCAGTGCTAGAGATGGGAAGAAGGTGCTGTGAATGCAGGTTTTCACTGTATTCAGTCATTATTCACTGTGGATCTTTCCTCCCCAGCCCCATGAAAACCATCTCTTCTTCCCAGCTGTATTAAGTGGCAGGTGACCGAATAATATAAAGTTTCTAGCTACCCCTTTCACTCACTTTGCAGAATAATGGAAAATATTTTAGGAAAACTCTCTGAAGATGCATACTAAAGATCAAGACAGTAAAAATAAATATCCCATAAGCTAAATCTTTCTTTTTTATGCTTTGGAGAGGCATTTTGCACCAGCCTTTAAGCAGCTGTGGCTGTTCAAGACGTGGTTTATCCACAAGGGTGCTCTCTGAACGGAATACAGGTGGGAAAGGCAAAGCAGGTCCAATTACATTTGATCACTAGCACATGATGCCTTAAATGGCTACCTAGAAACAGAGACCAGACAGGAATAAAGGAGGGATTGATTTGAAAGGCCTTCAGAGGTCACACTTTGGGCTCCAGAGGCCTCAGTGCATCCCAAAATGGACAATGACAGCTCCCGAGTTCTTCCCACTTTGATAGCAGCATCAATTCCCCAAGCAGAAGCCAGGCAAGGATGGAATTTGCCCAAGCTTGCCCCCCTTTCTCTCCCCAAGATGAAGGTTTGCAGTTGTTGGGCCCAGGAGGGTCTGGGTGTCCTTGGAGAGCGAGCTGGAGAGGCTTTGTTATGTCAGTGTGAGCATGAGAGAACAGCACTGAACGAGCTCCAGGGACCTGCAGAGTTACACTGGGCACTGCAGGGCTGGGAACAATATAAAAATTAAAACCTAAGGCATCACATGGGAGATGAGGTGTAGGAAGGAGGCATGGCAGAGCATCCTGACTCGAGAGGAGGCAAAACACCTAAGCTGAACATAGATTAGATGAATTCTTGAAGCTGCTGAAACCTTTGAGAAGGGCTGGAGAGGCCTGGCTGGCACCAAGGCTGCTCTGAGATTGCCTGGTTCTGGTGTGCCCTGCAGCTCCTGGGGGCAAGCAGCCCCTGACTGCCACTGCAGTGCCTGGAATCTCATCTGGTGATGCACAATGCACAAATCTTCCTTTTTCAGTGCTCTGTTCTTGGGCAGACACGCACTTTAAAGAGTTAACGTTTGATAATGGCCTCTTTAGGTAGAAACTGATCCAAACGTTCTTGTGAATATTCATAACTATTACTAATTTCACCTGAGCTTGTTAATTTGGCACCTGAGTGGCTCTCTAGTTCAGAAGTAGCCATGAGAATTGCCCATGAATTTTATCTGTCAGAAGGTTGGTGAATTGATAAATTATGAGTGTGTCAACACAAAGGTTTTTCTGCATTTATTTTCCTTTAAATGAATACTGTGCAGCATTTTGCATGAAAGGCTCACTGGAAAATTGCAGATAGGTAAAAGGCAAAAAAAAAAAAGAATCAGAAAAGTGTAAAAGAATTAGAACTTTAACAAACTCTTCACTCCAGTATTTAAAAAAAGCTCTGAAAGAAGGCTGCTCACACGGATTTACTGATAATATCAGTTAGTTGAACTTTTTCTCAAGTCAGCTATTGCTTCTTTACAAGAAAGCNGAACAGCACTGAACGAGCTCCAGGGACCTGCAGAGTTACACTGGGCACTGCAGGGTTGGAAACAATATAAAAGTTAAAACCTAAGGTATCACATGGGAGATGCGGTGTAGGAAGGAGGCATGGCAGAGCATCCTGACTCGAGAGGAGGCAAAACACTTAAGCTGAATATAGATTAGATGAATTCTTGAAGCTGCTGAAACCTTTGAGAAGGGCTGGAGAGGCCTGGCTGGCACCAAGGCTGCTCTGAGATTGCCTGGTCCTGGTGTGTCCTGGGGACAAGCAGCACCCGACTGCCACTGCAGTGCCTGGAAGCTCATCTGGTGATGCACAATGCACAAATCTTCCTTTTTCAGTGCTCTGTTCTTGGGCAGACACGCACTTTAAAGAGTTAACGTTTGATAATGGCCTCTTTAGGTAGAAACTGATCCAAACGTTCTTGTGAATATTCATAACTATTACTAATTTCACCTGAGCTTGTTAATTTGGCACCTGAGTGGCTCTCTAGTTCAGAAGTAGCCATGAGAATTGCCCATGAATTTTATCTGTCAGAAGGTTGGTGAATTGATAAATTATGAGTGTGTCAACACAAAGGTTTTTCTGCATTTATTTTCCTTTAAATGAATACTGTGCAGCATTTTGCATGAAAGGCTCACTGGAAAATTGCAGATAGGTAAAAGGCAAAAAAAAAAAAGAATCAGAAAAGTGTAAAAGAATTAGAACTTTAACAAACTCTTCACTCCAGTATTTAAAAAAAGCTCTGAAAGAAGGCTGCTCACACGGATTTACTGATAATATCAGTTAGTTGAACTTTTTCTCAAGTCAGCTATTGCTTCTTTACAAGAAAGCTTCAGATTTTGCTACTCGGGTTTCAGTATGAAGGGAACACTTATAAGAGATTAATTTCTTAATCAAGGTTTTATATACAATTCTGATTTAGCATTCTTGAAATTTCACCAATCATAGTTAAATTATATTCATCAGTCTGCTTTTTAGCTCCTTCAAAATAACTCTAAGTACAAGAGGCTGTGAATTTCTAAATCTTCAAGAATAAAGGACTGCTGCAAAAGATTTGAGCTCTGATTTTCAGCGGTTTTATCAACTGGAGTACTAGCAGTTGCCTTTCTGTTGTAAAGGGAAATGCCTTATAAAAATTGACCGTTTTAACTTCACACCACCTCAGCAGATTATATCACTGTCATCCTTTTAAAATGGAGATACTAAGGCTAGATTTTTCACTGGTTTGACAACATTTTTTTCTACTTCCGTGCTGAGGAGTTCGAAGGCTTGATTTTAAAAACTACAGAACATCAGCTCCAGCACAAATCTGCAGCTCAAGAAGCTGCTCAGTGACCATGGAAAAACCACGACCTGCAGATGCCCTTCAAATGTGGCCTTAGTGACTTGCCCAAAGCCAGCTAGTGAGATATAATTACTGCTGAAACAAGAGTTTGTGACATTGAAGGGTTTTTTAATGCTATTATGTATTTGTATTGTGATAAAATTGAAAAACACTATAAAGAGTAGGTCACCTCCCAAAGACATTTTCTTACTGTTGTCCTAGTTTTCCCTTACACTTTTCCTGCTGCATTTAGAGCATTTTGGCACTCATGGTGGTGTGAGACCACAGCTCGCAGGAAGATATTTGCCCAGAAATCGAGGTTTTGAAGGAGGATTTATATCCCTTTTGACCCTTTGCAGGTTCCAAGCTGATCCAACACAGCATTTTAGGACTCATTTAAGTTATGGGGAGCTTAAAACTGTATTTAAATATGTTTTTAAGTGCTTACTCCAGAATTCAGGTCCTGGTATGTAAATTTTGTAAATGCATCATCTACAATCATCACAAATATTTAGGACATATTTAAGTTATGGGGAGCTTAAAATTGTATTTAAAAGCAAATATCTTGCACTCAAATATGTTTTTAAGTGCTTACTCCAGAATTCAGATCCTGGTATGTAAATGTTGTTAATGCATTATCTATAAACATCACAAATATGTATCTATATCTATGTACCCTTCTAGATAAGGGAAGAAAGGCAATGCAGAATATCCACATCACAGAAAACAAGCGTGTTTCTATGACAAAATCAGAGATTTTTTTTGGCATGAGTGGAAGGATAAGAACATTTTCTTCAGCAAGCCTTAGCAATCCCACTTGCATCGCAGGGCAAGCTGTGCAGATCCAAGCTGCATCCCAGGGAAGCAGGCAGAGCATGCTGCATTCCATGAAACTCATTCCTGATGGTTTTCCCGTACTGGGGCCTTGAGGAGGACGTTTCCTTCTGCTGCCTCTGAAACGACCAGCAGATTTTTCCAAGGATTCTCTCAAAATTCTCTCCCACCTAGTGTTTAACCACTCTCACTTTCTTCTGAGCTTGCTCACAAAGCCTTTATCTTATTTGTCAATGTTTGATATTAAAATAAAAAAAGGTATTAATCTCTGCAGTGACCTTTCTGCTTTATTTCTCCTGGAAGGGGATGCTGCATCTTTTGTAAGTAACTTCAAGGCAAGATATTATGTGGCATTCAAACATTATGGCTTTCATCCAGCTAATCGTTGTGCATTACCTACTTTCATCAATGTTCAGAAACTTAATTCCGGGATTACTCATTTCCCCAAAAACCCAAATAAGAAAATCAGAAGAATAGACCCAAACAATAGAACTTTTATATCAGGATAATTAGAAAAGGAACCTATTACCCAGGATTATAATTACTGACTAACATATTAAATGACCTTTAACATTTACCTTAAGCCCCAGATTTCGAGAAAACCAGAAAGGTTATGAATGCCATATTAGTAATCTTTAATCTTTATTACTGCTGTGGACAGAATTTTAATGATTTTTAAATAGGCAGCGGTCACTAACATATCCCTATTAAAATAAAAAAAATCTCATAAAAAATTAAATGGATTAAGACTTCAAATGTACCATCATCAAAAGTATTATCTAATTATGGAGTTCAGTGAACAGGCCAAGTGAAATGGTTGGTAATATTAGTTACTTACCACATGGGAATGCCCGGGATTTATGCACAAATAGATTCTGCTTCTGTTGCAACATAGTAATTAAGAATTTGTCAGGGAAATTTGACCCTCTAGGGTAGATATTACTTTGTAAAATAAGAATGGCAGAGCACTAGTCTCCTTGCTGCACATAATTTAACTTGATTATTTATACATCAAAGGGAGTCTGCAGTGACTGCAGTATAATATTTAAGTAGAGGGATATTAGAGAAAGAAGCATCTAGTGAAATCTTTTTCCCAAATCTCCGTGAGAAAATAGAGGAAATTTTCATAAAGCATTTCATTTTGCATATAAATTGGTGCCTAGATTGTGCCTGTGAATTTACTGCTGTCAAATTTAATTTTTCTTTAATTCTTCAGGCCCAGATGTGAAAAGCTCTGTGTGCAGGCTGCAATTTTCAATGCTTACAGGTAGCACCCGGATCGATAATGTGTCTTTATGAGAAATTACCGTTAATGTTATTGAGTATGCATTTTGCTTTATAGGATAATAAAGTAATATGAAATGCCAATTCATTCATTAGGAGAAAGCTAAGTGCTTAAATGAAATGGGTGACAGGTCTGAAAAAAAATGTAGTTGTGGGCAGGAAGTCAAGAATGGATTTTTAATGACCTAATACCAAAAGGTTTTTACCACTTATTTGCATTTGCTTCCTATAAACAATATTAACTTTAGAATAAAATTGCTGGAATATTTAAATTGCAGTAAGTGATTCCACTTGAAGAGGCTATTTGGAAATGCTGGATTTCTGGGAAACTCTCTGCCTGGCCTTTTTGAAGACCACAATGTGTACTGATCTGATATAAAAATTAAAACAAAATTCATTTAAATTGACAGGCATAAATCAAGCATATTTTGAGCATGGCCAAAAAGCCCGAGGTTAGTACGTGAAAAACAAGGAAACAAAAAAGTTTTAGCTCTTTGTTCAAAGTACAGTGTTGTCCCAGCACAGTAAAAACAGCAGGTATTGAAAATAAGGCAAAAAGAGTTTGTCAAGAGATAAGAATCCAAACTAAACCCAGATCCCATTGTTATTGTTCAAAAGAAGACTACAGCCTCCTTGAAGTACAATACTAACAGAAAAACCCCCCAAAAAACCCCAAAAAGTGGTGTTGTTTGAAAGTCTGTTCATAAAGTAAGAAATTAACTGATTTCTAGATGCATTCAGTGTCTGAAACCACAGCCACAAGAAAGCAAGCTAATAGACCTTTTGCAAAAACCTCACCTTTTTCCCCGAGCCCTAAGTCACTTTTCTGAGTGGGTTCACACTTTTCAGTGAATCATTTGCCCTCTTTTATTTTTTTTCTCTGCACTGGATCCCCCCACTCATGATCCCTGGGGCACAAGCTGTGCCAGGGGACTCTGCCATCCTGACCCTGCCTGGGCTGGAGCCTGGGGGAGGTTTATCCTTCTCCCTGGGGACAGGACCAGAGCCTGCAGGAGATGACTTTGCTTGGAGCAGGACTCTCTGTCAGAGATCCAGCCCCATTCCCTGCTCCTGCCCACGCTGGAAAGCCTCCCCCAGCCTAAGCCCCCTTCAAACTCCTGACACAGAAATGCCAAGTTTTGCCTTGTTGATGTGATTTATTGAGAGGTAACACAAGGAAGGGATTCACAAGCCTACCCAGGGAAAAGTATGTCCAGGCTCTCCACTTTTCCTTGGTCCCACATAAAGTGTTATTCCAGTTAAAGCTAAGGACAGGAGTAGCTTAACACTGAAGTTTCAAAAGCTGGGCTTTTTACTACAGAGATAGAGGACCTGACTTCCATTAGAAATGATGGTATTCTCTTCAATTAGATCAGAATTCAGAATTCCTCAACAATGATTTTCCTGAAGTTTTCATTTGGTCTTTGATGAACTTGACATTTTTGCTCTTCAGCAGTAAATAAGACACTTTATTTACTATCAACACCTTAATACAGCAGTTTGAAAGCAGACAGCTTAATCTTTTTTTTTCCTTTTGAATAGCTAACATTGTAAAAACAAAGGACAGATACCAGAAAAACCTTTAAAGTTTTATTTTTATTCCTACTTTAACTTGGCTGCTTTCCCTAAACTTTTTTTTTCTTACTTTTATGTGGGGCTCTTTTTATTTTTTTTTCCCCTTGACCTTCAACATCTCAAACTACAAAGAGAGGACTTTCTCTAATGCTGTTTGAATATACTGTATTTTTCTTTTAAGGAGCCTTCCGCTGATTTTTATCCTTCAGGGATCAATGGTTTCCTCAGTTCCATAATCTGACAAGCTATAGTAAAAGCAAAAAGGCCCCCACTTCTAGAGCTGTAAGTGTTAATGTGAGATGGCAACGGATGTATTTTCACACTGAACTCACAACAGCCTAAGGAGAGCTTTAAAGTATCTTAGCCTAAGTCTCTCTCTTTGGGAGGACTGAGATACGGGAGGAACTTTAGTATTATTGTTAATCTGTATTACAAAAGCACCTAACAGCCTCTGCTGAGTTCAGGGCCCCATTAAAAGCAAGGATGGATAAAGCTGGTTCAAATGTGTGCTCATTCCAGCATAACCTATGAGTGCCTTTGCTTTCTGGAAGTGTCTGACTCTTTTCCACAAAACTCTTGTTAAGTTTGGAAAGGGGGGAAAAGGAGGAAATGGAAATGCTGATTCACTACTAAATTAACCACTGCTCATTTTTCTGCTACAGTCACTCGAAAGAAACAGAATTTATTGCTGTAATGCAGCATAGTAACTTGATTTCTAAGGGACTTTTTGATCAAAATAATCTCCATATCATCACGCAGTTCTCGGAATGACTCCTTCTCCAATGTCTCCCTGTGGTTCTTTGCATAGAGCACCAATACTCCCTTCTGCTCAATCTCATATTATACAGAGAGTTAAATTTTTAATTTTCTTCAGTACTTCAGCACTGTTTACTTCGTCTCACTGACATCCAAACACCTTGACATGCTGCCAAGCATTCCTGCAGACTGAGAAACCAGGCAGGGGGCGAACCTGGAGCAGCATCCCACACAGGGACCACGTAAAGGGAGAATGGATCTGAGATGTGGTGGAGGAGGAAGCTGCCCTCCAGCACAGGTCCTCCTACAAAAGAGGCTCAGAAACCTGGCTGGTGAGTCTCTGGGTGCTGTTCTCTCAGCTGCTGTAATTCACTTTATGCTGCCAAGTGTGCAAGTCAGGGAAGTGGAGAAGGGCCCCTGTCACATCTTGCTCTGGCACTATTGTACTGCCTCTAGAATGTGCTGACTTGGAAAATCAGAAGGACATTGATAATTTAACAGTCCTTTGATATATGCCAGTGCTCACACGGGGATGGTACAACTGAGGCAGCGCTGTCACTATTTCTGATTTGTTAGAATAGATGCTGGAGTAGAACAAGTACTGCCTAGGGTTTAATGTAAAACAGCTAATGGGATTCAGAGGGAAGATAACAGAATACATTCACAATGAGTCATATATTTATGTCCATATTATGTGGAATATAATAACATATTGCAACCAGATTGTGATGGGTTTAATTTACATATATGTTTCTAACTCCTGTCTTCAGTACTCAAACTGCATGGGAGCTGTAGGCACTCAAATTTCTACTTCTAGCATCAAAGTATATGCAAGGCTGGGAGTGGCAATGCTGGCAAAAATGAAAATCCATATGACCAGCAGACCCTCTGTGATTTCTTACGTTAAGAAAGAATTTCACTACCTCCCCACCTATCTCCTGTGGTCATACAGGCACTGCTCTTGATTTCTTTGATCTTGCTTACTCTGTTTCACTCTTTCAAGAGCATCATGCTCTGCTGCATGCCAGGGCTCCAACATTCCAGATCACTCCAGGCTATTGTGGAGACCTCCTTCATTCTCCTTCCCACTGTAATTTTGAATCAAACCATTCCTGAGCCATGGTTTATATGTCACATCCAAACAACACTGCTCTGAAAAACACACTTATCTTCTAGCAACCAAGTAGTCCCACTGAAATAAAGGAAGCTGAGAGACTGAGTCAAAGCCCATTAAACTCCCTTGGTATTTACTCCAAGGAGTTTTGGATCAGGCTTTTGACATACTTCATCTTCTATACATTGTCTATAGCTCAAACATATTTACAGCCAATTACCAACAGCAATGACTGCAGAGGTTACTGATGATCTATAGAGTGCAGTGGGATAATCACTGAGATAAGGCATTCCTCTCATCACAGACATCTGGGTAGTGCTGGTACATTGCTACTCTTAAAGTGGTTGTGCAAGTGATTTCTCTTAATAATCTGGTAAGTGCTTTGGGATCTTTCCAAATAAATGGATTTCTAGAGCACATGCATTCCTCTTATTGTTACTTATCTGTCGGAGTACTGTCACACAGAAATAGGGATTCTCTGTGTTTATTTGGTTTTGAAATAATATATAATCACTACAGCTATAGATCTCAATCCTGTCATGGGAAGCAAAGCACTATCTGTTAAAATGTATTAGCCAAATGTATGCAGACAAATGGACCCAACAGCACCTCACCACAGACAACAAATTCCTCTAGTCCTCTAAGAATGTAGGGGAGCTTGTGGTTTTGTGATGTTGTTGTTGCTGTTTTTATAAAAAAGCACCTAATCTCGTATACAATATGTCATGAATGTTCCTCTCTCTCATTTGCACAAGCAGTTACTCAGTCTTTTTACATACTCACCTGTTTGGAAATTGGATGCAGTTCCACACATTAAGCATGTTTTCCCTAAACTATTATTATCTCCTATGTGTAGTTAACAGTGCAGCGAGTTTGAGTATAATTATCCATAATTTGTTGAGCACTGATGGCATCCATCATTCTTCTGGCAGGAGCAAACTTGATTCCCACACCAAAAAGCTTATCAACAAAATCAAGAAAATTTATAACTGGTATTAAAAATATGAGCACTACATAACTCCCCAATAATATCTGTGGCGAGTTTTGACTGACATTTGGCCTAATTTCCTAATTTAGGCCAAACAAGCCTCAGATGCTAGAGAAGTTCAAGTTTAGAACCTGACTTTAGTTTATAATAACACTTAAAATATGTGAAGCCTGGGAGTTTCAGTGAGGGGGAAGAAGTCTGTCAAGATATCTATATGTTGAGTGCAAGCTGCAAATTTTGAGATAGCAGTACTTATTTCTTCCTTGTTTTTAACACCAGAAGTAAGGATTATACAAATATGCAGTCTTTCTCTTTTTTTCTACACTTGTGTGTCTGTATCTATACAGCTGCTTAACATTTTATATTCATGTTGCAAGTCACGTAGAGATATTTTTTGGTGGGGTATTGCAGAGTTCTGGACCCTGAGAAGTCTTCACCAATGACTTAAACTTCCAAGCACTGTCAAAATGCAAATAAATACAGAGAGAGAAGAGAAAGTTGCGAGGCAATGCATAAAGTTCGTTAAAAGAAAAAGAGACTCTTCAAATTTAGTCTAAATTTTCAGTATATTCCAAGATTTTTCCTTTCTGGTTTGGTACTTCAGAGGGTTCAGGAATCCCAGAGGGTGCAAATCATTATTTAATGCCTGTACATAACGAGGGATGTGATACATTATAAAAGACCCACAGATGTGGCACTTAGGATCCTGGTTTGGTGGTGGTCTTGGCAGTGCTGAGACAATGGCTGGACATGAACCATTAGAGGTCTTTTCCAACGAGGTGATTCTATGATTCTATGCAAAGCTGTGGGTTTCTCACCCTGGGTTTTTGTGTGTGCATATTTGCTAGGTTAGTGCTTTTCTAATGACCCATGAATGGGGAAATGAATCTGTTTGCATAAGACCATAAAGACAAAGATTGTCAGCACCTAACCTACCACAGAATAAAAAAAGATTATGAAATACATAGTTAATCTAAAAATCCAGCAAAGTCTCATTCACTTCAGGGAGGCAATAAACAGGAAGTTCTCATCACATTCATACCCTCTGAAGGACACTGACATCTCTTTCACAAAAACATAGCTCATTTTTGGTGTTTAAATATATTCACTTTTACTCTTGCACTTAAAAGGCTGAGATGTTGTCCTTTCAAACAAGCACCTCATGGAATGAGGCAATGGAAATTGTGGTGAAGGAAAGAGGTGCAAAAAGACAATACTTCCACTAAGACAAAAAGTTCATATTGGCTCAACTAATTTTTAAAACAGCTTCTCATCTGCATGAACTAACAGAATTTATTAGTGTCAGTAAACAGTAGTCGTTGCCTTAATAATTGGTGAACCAGCAAGTCTGTAAGGCATCCAAGTCCTCTCCCAATCTCCATCTTAACAAAATCTTAGTTAGATTAATAATAATGCCTGGGGATTCTGAGCTAAGCTTCACTCAGTCTTACAAAATTTAAATTCAATATGCAGTTCAGCGGGAAACAGGTTTGCATGTCACACAGTTTTCAGTTCATGTTTCAAGAAACAAGGAGCAAAATGTAGGTGAAAAATGCATAATATAGGCACTCTCTCTTTCGTACAACAATAATGTGAGAATTTGAGACAGCTGTTAGTAGCCTCAAACAATTTTGTGAGCAGGCCTTGTGGGGTCTGACTCTTGAGCAACCAAGAAAGTACATAGATGATATTTAGTGTCATTTTCTCAGTTACTCTGGCTAGGAGGACTGTTTCTTGATGCTGAGAGGATTTCTATGTATCACTCTGGAGTATCTACTTTTGAAACTGGACAGGGCTCAGAAACATCAATAAAATATGAAATAGATGTTTTTCCCTATCTCCTTAATTCTACATCCCCCAAAGCATCATTCAGGTTTTAGGTGAAGTGTTGAGTCATGTCCCCTCCATCAACATTTTTGTAGGTTTGTTTTCAAGCTTCTGCAAACTGTTTCTCTTTCCATTGCACCAGAAATCAATCACAGGGCTGGGAGAGTTGAAAATATGCTGCTCCTCAAAAGAAAGAACTGGTTGGAAAAATAATTATAGTCAGAAAGATGTTCTGGGTGGACAAAGCCAACCAGAGTGCTTAAGAGTGTGACAAAACACTAAATTGATCTGAGCTGTCTAGAGACAGTTTAAAATTTCTCCTTGGGATGTTCTGTTTCGAGACCTTATTACTGTGACTTCTCAGTGACTGTATGTCACGATCATGAGTTACTCCATTTCAATGTGTATTTATTTTCTGTTAATGTTATAACTTAGGAAATTCAAAAGGATGGAAAGGGTACTTGGTTCTATCCCTAAATGTCAACCACGTAAGTGCTTTGACTTTTATTTTCTATTTGCTTTGGTCAGTGTAAATTTCTATGGGTTTTGCTGGTTGGGGGAAGGGGATTTGGAGATGTGCAGTTCTTGGTTATTAATATTTGACTTTGTTAGTGCTATCTGTTTACCGTATGGCTTCTGGAAAAAGATAGGAAATATTAGCTGGTGAGTCCTTAAAATGCACAATGTGTGGGCACACTCCTTGTGCCTGCACATTCTTTGCACTGCTGCTGCATTTAGCTTGTGATTGACCACGCAGGGGGTTTGATACTGTTTTTTGATACTTCTTTGCTTTTACTTCATTATTTCACTCTTTTTACATTTAATACATTTGGGTGGTCAAGTTTGAGTGAATCCCATATGCTTTATACAGGCTGTTTTTTTTTTCTTTATTTCTGGAATAGAAAAGATGAAGGCTGTTTTTAGCCGCTGTTTACATTCACAAAGCTGGATCTTGCACATAAATGAGTTTTTATACAAATGCCTGGGATTTTATACAAATCCCATTCCTCTTTCGCTTAGAACGAGTTACAAGACAGCTGTCTCCAAAAGCAGAAAAGGCTGTTGTTAAGAAAGCAATAATAGGCCAGGCTTAAGATCCTTAGCTGGGCTCTTTCATTTTGGGACTTTTACCAAAGGCTGAGGGGGATCCAAAGAAAATATCAAATATCTGCTAGTATTGAGGGCCTTGCACTCCTACTTGGCAGGGTATGAAATTTTTTTCTATAGGAAATCACCTCATTTTACAAAAAATTGAAGCTGTGTGGAGGCTTCTTTTCCTTTTCTTTTCCCCAAACTGTACGTGAAAACTTTTGGGGGTTGGAGGTGATGGCATATTGTACTGTGAAAAATTGGTTTACGCTCAGATGCCTTTTGCGGTCGCAACACGATTCCTCACCTCTCCTTGCATGAGAAGGCGAGAGTCAGAGGGCGCTTCTCCTCTGGGCTTTTCCCTGAGATCTTTCCTGCTTCCCAAAGCCGGATCCCGGTCCCAGCCGATGGAGCAGGACTGTCACGGCCCGGGGGTTTGTTTCCAAACAAACCGTTTCTCTCGTTTTCTTTAATTTTAATTTAATTTTTTTCTAAAGAAAAGCGATTAAAAAGGAAGAGGACGCCGATATTTTCGCTGGAACCCCTTGAAATGCTACCTCAGGATCGCTGTGCAGTTGTGCTGGGAAGCCACTGGGTGTCAGCAGGAATGCGAAAGCAAAGGCAGGGAGAGCCTGGCTTTGCCTCCGTGAGATGCTCCGCACCGCATCCCCGAGAATTCCGGACAGCAATTCCCGGCGGAACTTCTTTTGCACCCTGGAACACGGGCAAGCTGCCCCTGAAGAGCGAGGCTCTCTTGGTGCTGCTTCTTCTCCATCCTCCAACTGAGAGCCAGTTTTAAAAACCAGGCAATGAGCTCAAGGCAGTGCCCCAGCCCAGCTAGCAGGATTGCGCCAGGATCGGAGCAAAAATCATCAAGGGCGAGACACGAAATCCTTTTAGCGCATCTGCTTTTCGGAGAGTAACGCCGGGTTTGTTTATTCTTATCATTAAACCAGGGTTTTGAGCAGCTTTCACCGATTTTTTTAACTGGCATTTCAGCAGCATCCACAGATCATGCTCTGCTCTGTGTAAAAGCTGCTCTGTTCGACTAGCTGTTATTAGAGCACAGAGTAATCCCCTGTTAATTTGGACCTCAACCCCCCTAAAACTCGAGGTGTTTGGAATCCCCAAAAAAGCGCAAAATAATTAAGGTCTAAAAGCGTCCTTGCCTGTTTGCTCTTATTGACAAAATGGTCTGGCAGGTAGTAAGAGACACAAACTGAGACAGGCAACACACTCCAAATAGCAAACTCCAAATGAATTCAGCTGGTTTTGAAACACGAGCATTAATAGCATTTTGTAGACACATTGTTTTGAGTCTTCTTTAAATGGAAAGTAATGGAAAGAGTAGAATGAAATAAAGCAGCAGCAGCCACAGACACTTCAGGATCTTTTGAAGGAGAAAACATATATGTCAGGAAAATTTTGAATATTTTTTTCTAGACTCGCTACTGCTAAGTAACACCTGAGGATCAGAACCCTGTGAATTGCAAAGTGTCTTGAAACTGTGCAATCTTCAGTGGGAAAGGAGAGCAGCCCTCTTCCTGCACAATTATACATTTACCCTCATGGATGTTCTCCATGTATTTCTCTGTGAATAACACAGGGATGCTGCCAGAGTGGATGGCTGCTGAAAAAAGGCTCTTCTCCTTGAGTAGCAGGGCTTTCAAACTAGTGGAAATGAAGTATTAACTCATGTGACACTCCGTGGAGCGGCCTGATTTAAATAACCATACTTTATTCATAACAAACGGAATGTACCAGTTTACTCTCTCTTTTCCCTCTCCTCCCTTTTCATTGCCCTTTTAAGGTGCAGAAGGTCATTTTAATTCCATTCAGAATTACTTCTCTAAAAAAGTTGGTAATTCTGACAAAAGCATCACACTTTACTGTAAAGGCGCCCAGTGAGCAACACTATGAAGGTTACAGGAGAGCGTCAGCTATAGCTCTGTTGTTTTCATTTGCATACAAATTGTCAGCCAGAAGCAAACATTTTCATACTCTGAGTTATATAAAACTTGCTTTTTTTGGACTGAATTTTAGTTTTATTTTTATCCACAAGAATTTCTAAAGAAGTAACTGTTTTAAGTTTTTTTAAAGAAAGAGATCTAAACTCAGGGTAATCTCTCCAAATGACAGATATTTTGAAATTGTTTTATAAGTTCTTTGTAATGTAGAATTCGAGGTCTAGCAATCAGATTTTTGACTCCATTATTGCAGGTGGTCTAGAAATGAAGACACTCTTTGGGCCACCATTGCAAAAACATATTTATGACAAGAGAAAAAACAGACACATGAAGACAGGAGGTTGAAAAGTGAGGAGAAAGCATAAGAAGTGGTGGTTTTTTTTTGCATAACAGACTCCTCATCACTTGTGCTGAAACTGTCAAATGATAAAGTAGCCAGTGGAGATTTTAGGAGTACTGGGGGAGGCTAAGGTTTTACTTGGGAGCTTAACACTTACATCTGTGAAGCTGCTTCTGTTCCTTCCAGACTGCAGAGGAGAAACTACAAGCTGAATTACTTCTGCTCCTACCTGCGAGCTTCACTTATAGCAGTGAGAAGCAACCATTAGTTGCAACTGATATGAAAGAGCAGAGGGCACCTGATTTATAACTTATCCACTCCCTCCCTCTCTGACGTGGCGTTAGACTTCTAAGAACTTCTCACAAAAGCTCTCCTGTTCCCTGTGAGGCAGCAGGAGATGGGATGTGCCTGGTGCCGAAACCTCAGGCATCATCTCATCGTGGTGATGGGCTTCCAACCCCCCTGACACTTTTAGGGGATCACTAACCCCCTGCTATTGTGTCAAGTGGCAGACTGAGCCTCTTGCCAAAGCTGGAAACCAAGAGCTTGTGCCTGGGAATGCAGGCATTAGACATAAGAGTGTTGTGTAAGGAGGCTATTAGGAGGTTTTATGTTGACTACTTATTGTGCAAGGCAATGGCATTTTGCTACTGCTATTTTTCCCCCAATAAAAGTTAGTTACCCAATAAAGGAACAGAACCAAAGTGTAGTATTATTCAAATGACTTCCCAAATATTTATCTGTGTTTAACCTGTGACAAGTGGTCAGCAAAGTTTAATGTTGTATTGCCGTCTTTTAGCTGGAATTCTAATAAAAATATCAGTGAAATACTAATTTAAGTGGTTTTAAAAGCTGGCAGCATTTTGACATTGTACATTTCATTTTCTTTGCTCTTGGACTATGAAAGATTAGGCACATCTGCATTAAACAGATAAAAGTTTGCTGGAGACAATTTATTGTGGTTTTTTTTTTCTATTTGTTCTTCCTGGGGACGATATTCTCAGCTGGCATAAATTGGCAGAGCTCTCTGCTTATGGAGCAGAGCTGTCCTGGTCCACAAAGATTCAAAATAAGGCCTAGAAGTCTAGGTCTAGCTACCAAAAACCTGGATCTGTTGGATCTTTCTCAGCAAGTTATGTGTATATTCACACTCATTTTCTCCTTTTCTCACTCTTTGAGGTTACCAGGTTATTTCAACTCAACTGTGGCTGCTATCCAACTCACCTAATCAACTGATATCTTTTATAATATTTGTAAACTTTGTCTCACTTGCTCACAGTGGTCCCAAAGACTTTCCTTTTAGCCTGACATGCTGACTTCAGTGTCTTTGCAAACAGGCCAGGATGACTCGATTTAAAGAATAAACTTTTTAAATGTTTGATGGGCTACGGAGCTCAGCTGTTGCAGGTAACTGTGTCAGATGAGTGTGTCTGTGTGCATGTAAAATCTTATTTACAGCAATACATAACCTGAACATGCTCACGGGCTGACCATGACAACATTTGGAAGCTGGGAGAAACCAGTCATTAAGGTGGCCTTATTATAGATTGCTCTGAAAAGCTTCTTCAACCCAAACATTGTCAACTCTGAGCTAAGCCCCAGCAGAAGTGTCGTTTTCAGGATCACATAATTAGCTGATCAAGTTTTTTAAAAAGGTACCACAAAGATTTGGCTTTGTGGAAAATGCTTCCCTGTAGCTATGAGTGGGATCTATTTAACCAGGAATGTAACAGTTGCTGACATCTAGATCTGATATAACCCTTAGACTCCTTTTATATTGACTGGAGTGATTTGAGGATGCAAAGATTGGAAATGTCTAAAACAGGTCAGATTAGTTATGGGCTAAATTTGCCTATTCTTAGAGATCAAGTAGAAAGGGCACCGAGGAGGGCTGGATGAGGTGTAAAAAATTATGCTGTGGCCACATAAGTCTACATGAGGCGTGAACCTCGCGCTCACTGTCTTAAATAAACTCATCAAAATAACATTGCAGGAGTGTTCTTAACACTGAGCGTGAGCAAACGCGTGGCTCTGAACAGCATCTGTGTTTGCTCAACTTTTCATTTCAATTTGAGCACTCCAGTACATCATCAGTGGAACAAAATAAAAGATTGGCTCTGCAAAGAAGTATATTTTGTGGAAACACGCTAGGACTCTTGAAAAACAGAAATCTTGACTGATGAAATGAAAAAAAATTCATTACATTTATTCTTGAGGCGTCTTATGAAAGGGAGAGGCCTTTTTTTGGTATATATTAGAGGGACTGGAAGGAAACACATCCACTGTATCCACATGATGTCACAAGGAACTGTGTGGACCTATCTTTTCAACCCCATTTTAAAAACCCAAGGGGGAGGTCCTGTGGAAAATGCTCATGAGTGAAGTACCAAACTGGAAGGAAAAAGTATCTCTGGGTGCCATGGACCTCATTCTCTGACCTGGCCACTTCTACATACAAAAACAGGAAGCTGCTACAGAATCAGAAAGGCCACAGTCCCACCAGCTGCTGTGCAAGGAATCATTGGAATTCCAATCTCCTGACTAGGACACAACTCTCCAAGAGCACTCTTGGTGCGCAAACTCCAGCATGTGGAAAGAGTGACACAAATACCTGTCTGACAGAGTAAAAAGGCACGTTATCTGACTCTGAAGTGAATTCCTAGCTATGAAGATGTGAAGGGAGAGGGGAGAAGAAGGTCACTATGTAGTAAAAGACAAACATATCTGATGCATGCAATCAAGCAGGGCCCGTAAATTAATTTTCAGCTCTAAAAATTGACTATCTCCTGGGGAAATTCTATTATCGAAAAACAAGATATATTCCAATTAGGAGAGAGGTCATATAGAGGGCAGGATAGAAAAGAGAAAAGGAAGAAGACAAAAAAAAAACTTTACATATTAGAGCTCTAAAGGTATGACCGTCACTAAATGGGACAAAGGGGAGGAGGCTGTTAGGAACCTTAATTTGAAATGCCCTTGATTTCTGTCATTTTAAGTTAAAGCCTGCATATTTTAACACAGTGGTGCCTTGCAGTATTCTGGCACATTGTGTGTACTGCTACCTGCTGTGGATCTGGACCTTGGATCACGGCTCTGTCTCTCAGCACGACATGAAACACTAAGGGGTACATTTTCAAAGCAATAAGTGGGGATTTCACTGCATGATTCCCACTGAAGTCAATGTAAGATATGTAGCTGAAGCCCTGTGCAATGATTTGAATACTTCCCATATCACTTCTTAGAATTGCCAAAAAACCATTTCTGGGGATAGAACTTTCCAGGGGCTGCTATCTGACTTCAAACTTTTACTTTGTAAGTTTTGGGCCTTGATAGGTTTTTGGAAGTAACCAAATATTGTCACCATCTGTTTTCTGTAGGTGTTGTCAGCTGATCAGCTCATTATGAAATATGCTAATTGTTAGTGGAGAGAATAGGTATCCACAGAATGCTTCACTATTTTGTTTAACAAAATCTATACAGACAATGCATATTTTTGGTACCAGGTTGCCTGTAAAGTCTGTTTTGTAAGATTTTATAATATTTTGGGTCACAGAATAGTACTAAAAAATTCTGTGCTAATCTGAGACTTTCTAAACTTCTGCAAAGAAGAATTATTATTTATTATGCAGCCCTTACTTCCACCCCAGAATGCATATTTTTAGCTTTTCACAACTGATTTTTTTTTCTGATAGAAAATCAGATATTCTGAAATAAATAAATTTTATATTCAGCAAAAATAAATTAAAATTCAGTCTATCAACTAAGTGAGAAGCTGTCATCAGCTCTGAGTAATGGTAAAAATATTGAGCAGGTAAGGGCAAAGCAGGAGGCTGAGGGTTTGCACAGGCAAGAAAAAAAATTTATGTGTATCTCGTTGATGCAAAATTAAAGATGTTAATATGTTCAGATAAAGAGAGCTACAGGATCACTGGAGCAGACACCACAGAGAGTTGCTACATGGAGTGAACATTAACGTAAACCTTAATTTTTACACAGAAAATAATAAAATTACTATCTCTATCGGATACAGGTAATATGCTGAGTGAGCTGAGAAACTTTGTTCCCTTTAGACTGGAACACAAGAGCAACGTGGCTTTTGGGCAGAAGTGGGAAGCCTTTCCTACCAGTGCAGTGCTGTAGACAAGGTCGTGGCTGAAGGCTTCTTCTGCTTGCTCTGCTTTATGCTGGCTTAATTTCCTGCTTTCACTGCTGAACCCAACTTAATAAAAAGAGCAAAAAACACTAGAGAGTGTTGATGACAATTTTGGGAGATCAGAACCACATCTAGAACAAAAAAATAAAAGAGCAGGCGAGTGGAAATATGAGGCTTTTAGAAACCAAAAAACCCTGGTTGTTCAGTATGCTCTGCACTGAAGATGACAAAGAGAAGGAAGAGTAACTGTGAACCACAAATGTGAGGCAGCAAAAAGACAGGGAAATACAGACATTTGAGCTGGAAAGGTGATTAATGATATCGTACAAGAGTACAACACCTGGTGAGACCTGAAATGCTGTGTATAATTCAGGTCGTCCTGGTACAAGAAATATGAATGCAAATTGGAACTGATATAACAGAAGGTTGGTCAAGAGAAGGGAGACCCTACCTCATAGGAGAAAATTAAAAATGCTCTAAGAAGCTGTGTGTCTGTGCTCCAAGCTGCTCTGCAGCACAGCAGCCACACTTAGGACAGCGCTGGAAGCGTGCTAACATGTCCTGAGGCCAGCAGGGTGGATATATGGGCTGGGTTTATCCTAGTACCTGGATACTTTTCAATTAGCTCGACATGAGAGAACAGAAGTTCCCCAAAATCTTGAACTTGGCTTGTCTAACACTGTGGGTAAAGGATCTGAATATTTTTATGGGTATAGTAAAAGGATGAATGTCATAGACCTAGGAGAAGGTAAAGTTCTTAAGATTAAGAGTATTCTGGTGAGAGGTAAAAAAAAAAAGGTTATTAACTGTCCCTGGAAAACCTTCACGTGAAAAATTACAAGCATCTTTCTAAACACTAGTAGAAGTTGTTGAAACAGGTTCCAGTAAAAGTAGTGGAGAGCAGCTAATCTTGACAAATTTAAGGAATTGAATATCTAACCCCCAAATGACTTTGTGATGAATCTGAAAAAGATTCTATAGACACATACCTGGAGAACAAGGCAGTCAAACATAGTCCTACATAGGTGTGAAAACCCAAAAATATTTTTCTCCAATTTAAATAAATTTTACTTCATATGAACCTTATCTTTTGTTAAAATCAATCAAACAAACAAGCAACCTACGGAAAGTGGAAGTCCTTTTTATTTTTATCTCTTAGATGAAAGTGACTGATGGGCAGTTTGTGTTCAGCAAATCAGTGTTTGAACAATGGAAGGTATTCCACCAGAGAGTGTTGACAAGCGCTGGTTTCCTGGCAGTGGATGTAGTGCTAATTCCTACAGCTATTTTGAAACAAATACGCTGAAGGGAGCAATGGGAAAAAGCAGCAGCGTGCAGCAGATGCTAAGTCTACCCTTGCAGTCTCTGCAGCAAAGAGAAATCTTGTAAGGAGGGTCAATTCTTACACGTTGCAATTGCAAAACAGTCTGTTACCCTTATTCAGGGAAGGAAGGAATGATCTCTGATCAAAGCATGGAATAAGGGTCAGATTCAGTAGCAGCAGAAGGCAGACACCTTAGTCACTCTCCTATGTATCTGGCTGGCAGGACCTGTCCCATCACTCATTTTCTGAGCACTCCTGCTAGATTGGCTCCATTCTTCTGTTAAATGGGTTCACTGATTAGAGCATTCATATGGGAAATGTGGGTTCAATTCTTTTCTCTCTGCCGAGCATAAACAAGCCTGCATCTTCCAGGGGAAAACTCCAACCATTATGCTAACAGGTATTCGGGAATTATGATCCTGCTCAGTCCTTCTTGTTGAAGCTTTGTATGGAATAATAAACATACATTAGACCAAGGAGGAAAACGATCCGTGAGTAAGGCTTTGTAGCCAATGGGGAGCAGGCTTGCACCAGTCTATGTGCAGCTACACCCGTGTGTAGGTCTGTGGTAGAATTCCTACACTGTGCTAGAATTTCCTGGGGCTGGGAGCAGCCCTTGGGTTTCTCCACTTCCCAACAACCCCACTGCCAGCAGAGAACAGAGTGGTGCCAATCCTTGTGTTTTCCATCCTCCCCAACCTTTCTTTTACTTTTAGTTCTTACTCATGACGGGTTGAGTGGGATGGAATGGCCAGTGAGAGATTCACCCAACAACACACGTCTGGCTTGGAGGTTCATGGGGAGTCACAGATTCACACTCTTTTTATTTTACAAAGCAGGGATGAAAACCCTTTCACTGCCCAGGTGAAGCCCTCTGGGCGTTTCTCAATGGGATGGAAAGAAAGAGGAGGAAGTAACTTTTTCCTTCGCCATATGTTGGAAGGACACAGGTATCAAACTCGAGAAGACTCAGGGTTGGTCAAGGCATGGCAGAGGATCAGGGTTTGACACTTCTATATCCACTGCTCTTTGAAGAAGCTACTTTGGGTGACCCAGACTTTTCTGGACCTTTGTTTTAGAACCCAGTTGCCCACATCTCAAGCAGCCTGCAGTCCTGTTGGGGTTGTACATTCTGGCAGCAGGTGTTTGAGGCTGAAGGCGCTGGAAACAACAAGCCTTGTGATCTGTTGTGAATTTAGCTCTTAATTAGGGCTGTAGATCTAGTCCTAGGGACATATCCCATTTTGAAAATGTTCTAAGAGATTGAATAATAAGTCAGTAGTTATCAGTTAATTACCGAATTGTGAAAAATGTCAGAGCAGATGAAGAAATACTCGCACAAAACCAATGTATTCATCTCAACAGCTACATTTGCCTGATAATGCAGTTCAAAATTATTTATTTACGCTCATATTTGCACTGCAGAGCAATAATAAATGTTGTGAAGTGTTTTTTTATAAAGAATCAATCTCATTGCATTTTGCAAAAAGTCAAGAAGTTGCAATAATGTGAGGCCTTCCAAAATACTGCAGCTGCTATTAAATATTTGCTGAGAAATGGTAAAGGAACCATTGTTTTTTATGTCAGTTTTATGGGATATGTGGATAGGTAAGATGCAACTTAGTGAGCTTTTACTGTATTGCTTACTGATTCCAGGCATATAATTCACAGGATCCGGGGATGGATTTTGCATATGTTTGTCTTATTACACAAACTGAACAGAGATTTCTTGTAGATATCAAACAAAACCTGCTTGAAATATATTCCTATGGCTGCCAAAAGGGGGTTTGTAACGTGCTGTTAGACTAAAATTGTCAGTGGTAAACAAAATTCAAGAAAACCCCAACGAATATGCAGAAAAGAGATCTGAAGGTGCACTCTTCTCAGTTACAATTACATTTTACTGTTTTGTGGACTTGCTGATGGATATTTTCTTAGCAGCTTGTTCAGGGAGACCTGTCCTGATGATCCTCTCTGACTTACAATGTGCCCAAACACTTTATCACATCAGGACAGATGGCCTGAGATGTGAACTTGTCAACAGGAAGAAAATGCAGGAGGACAGTGTATCTCTGCCGTGGCAACGCTGCAGAAAGAATATTTGACAACGGCAAGAGAATCTTTTCCCACCTCAGCTTTGTAAGGCATAGCTGTAAGCCATCTCTCCATGACATATTATGTTCTGGCACAGAGACAATAAGAGGTAAGGCTTCAAAGAGGTGTCGTGATTTCACTCACTGAATTTAAAGAAGTGAGGAGAGAAAGCCCTCGGATTGGAAAGAGGAAAAATGAGCAGGAGTTAACCGTGATGTTAGGATTTTTTTATGCAGTGAGGTAAGAGGCTGGAGTTACCCACAAATCACACCACTTTGAGAAACATGGGATTTGTCATCACTGATCAGACAAGTACTCTAACTTCTGCCTCCAGCTGTGACCAATACCTGATGCTGGGATAAAAAAGCCCCACAATATATTTAACTCAGCTGAGTAGAGGGAAACAATTGAACCTGGCTGTTACAGCCCAGAGTGTGAAGCCAGAATTCCCTTATTTATCTGCACTGCCAGAGTTACATTTGCTGAGTGCAATATGACATTTTTTCATATCCAACCCTTCCTGTTGAAGTCGGTGGGAATGTTGAGTGCACATGTACTGCAATGATCATAAAATTAGTCAGACTTATTAAAAATCCACTCACAACATTTAAAACTCCATGACCATCTGTTGAAATACATTCCACACACCAGCTAGGGAAAACTGAATTAAAAAACCCCAAACTAAAATCGAAACCAAAAAATCCAGTTGTTAGTAATTCCAGTCGGAGAACTGAAATTTTAAGCTTAGCCACAGATGCAGGAGGTACAGAGGGCAAGTGGGATGAAAAAGCAGAGAGCAGGAGATACAAGACAATCTGATGCCTAAGTATCATTTCAAAGAACATTTCTTTCAGCAACAGGTCAGCATAAATAGCCTCTGAACCATCCTTCATCCCACCATTACCATGCACTGTCCCTCCTAAATGCTCATGCAACTGTTTGGGTTTGGTTTTGAGTTATTTATAGGCTGAAGAATCCTCTGAACCAGTCCAGAAGTAGCCCCAGAAACATGGTGTAGAAGAGAAAGCATGAGGGAGAGATCAAATGGCCTGAGGGGCTGTGAGGTTTTTGTGACCTTGATCTCTCTGAGTCGTTTAAGAATTCAGACCCTCATTGAGCTTAGGAATGGTCAAAATGTAGCTGAGAGTGTGCATTTATTCGTGGTTCAGCAAACAAGTGTGTGGATGAAGAGGAGCCTCAGCTGTGCTCCCTCACCAGCCATTACAAAGCTGGGCTCTGCTTGCTCTGTCAGCTTCATTCTGGGGTGTCAGAGGCTGTTCCACCTCTGTTCTCAATGCAGGTGCCAATCAGCTTTTCTATTAGTTGTTTATGTCTCTATATTACTTGTTTATGGCACTGTGTTAGGGGTTTTTTCTGTTTGTTATGTGTAATCATTTGATTAAACCTCTTTAGCAAATAATTTTTTTAAATAAAATATGAAAAAGAAAAGAGCTTACCTATGTGCCTGTGAGAGGCCAGCTCTATGAGTGTGCTACCAGGCGTGCTAGCACCTGGGATACTTTTGTTTCCTGAGGAGATTCCTGCAAAAAGAAATGTGTTCATTGCCTGAAGGCTTCTAAATAAACCAATAAAAGGAACTACATACACCAGCAGGGTGAATTGATTATCTTCATATATGAGAATAACTTTTTTTGTTCTCCTTACCATAACCTCTAAGCAACACAGAGTACAGGAATTTCCTTTAGAACAACCTACAAGCCTTGTTACACATCAAAACATGATAGATGGTATCTTAGATACTTGCATGCCCCAAATGCCCCAAGGCTCTGCTCCCTAAGGTAAGTCAAAATCTTTAATTAAAATATTTATCCTTATAACACCTACAGAAGCCAGGAATGCACAGTTATGGCTGTGTACAGTTGGGAAACTGAGATAGGTAAGGTTAGCTCCAAGGAAAATGTTTGTTCTTCCAAGGAAGAAAGTTCATGAGTCCACAAATCCCTTGTAGACTCCAGTTTGACGTGTGAGAAGCTCTAGGAAGCTGTGGTTTGACTAATGTCTTTATTAGCTGGACTAGTTTTTACTTAGACTACTGAACTTCTGTTACTGACAAACAAAGCTGTCTCCTCTTTGCTGAGCTGAATGTGTGTCAGCTCAGGTGAGCATTCCCTATCAAGGAAATCCACCAAGGATCACTGATAAGAAGTCCCAAGGAGCACCTTCCAATCAGTGTGCACGATGAATCCCTGATCCATACTGACAATATTGAGCGTAGAAGACACGACTTGATCATCTATGACTAAAAAATTTGGTCAGAAATGTTGGGAGCATTGTCACCATCACCTATTTTAGCATCTCAGAGATTGAATAACTATCTAGAAGTTGTCTAGAAGTTGGAGTTGTCTTCATCAGCACAAGAAAATTCGAACCCACGTCACGCAGGTCCCGTTAGGAAATGTAATGTAAATATCCCATGTTCATGCACTGTGGAACTGGAGTTCTCTCACATTGTGTTCCTGGGCTGCTGCTGCACCCCAGCTTGGGGCAAGCTGGGGAAGGTTCAAAGGATTCGAAAGTTTTAGTTTTTTGTGTTGTAAGGTTCTTGCCAAGTTGCTTTGTTCATTCCCAGCTCTATTTAAGTTGTTGCTCTGTACTCCTCTCCCTGAACACTGTTCCTCCCCTTAGGCTGGTCACACCCATTCCCTCGCCTCCTAGGCAGTGACTCCCAGTTTCTCTCCTCCTACTCCCCCACCTACTGGGTGGAGGATCCCTGCCAATCTCCCCGAGGCACACCTTTCCCTCTGGAAAGTTCCCTCTCCCTTGGTGTGTCATTGGCTTTTTCTCTGTAATCCCTCCTTTGCTGTTTCTTTATTGGACCATAAATTGTCAGTTGTGCCCAAATCCACCCCTGAGCCCTGGTTTCATTGATCCCTATGTTCTCCCTCCCCCTGTATAAAAACCCTTGCACAGTCTTTGGCTTGGTCTTTCCCTTTTGGACCCGTCAGAGCAAGTAGAGCTGTTGATACCCATGGGAGAGACTCCTCCTCATTATTTCTCTGCCTCCCTGGATGCACTTCCATCGGGGAGCAACCTTCCACCTAAGAGGAGACCACAAGGTCTATTGAAGAGCAGCAAGCCACAGGGCCCTGAGGGACATCTGGTGTGTGACATGGTCGAGCCTCGGGCAGCTCACACCCAGCATCACTAGGCTGTTCAGAGGTGAGTCCATGGAACGTCTCTGGCACTGCTAGGTTCTGGGAATTCTCTTCCTGGGGAGGGTCATACCCTCGAGATCTATCTCAGCTTTGTTCTGCATTCCCAGCGCACTTCTCTACTTGTCGAGTGGCTGTTTCGTGCAAAATGCATAAACACTCACTAAATTGTGAATCAAGGGTTAAAAAGAATTAAAAGTTGATACTAGCAAGGTAGAAGCAAGAAACTAGGGTTTAATTATTAGCAAATAGGAATAGTCAAAGCAGTTGGAGCAAAGACAATATATCATGTATTTGACTCAGTAATGTTCTTAGAAGCAACAGGGAGGACATTTAGCATTGTAAAAAGGCAGGAACTGAAGAACACACCTGGACTCCAAGGTAGCTGGGGCCAAGAGACGAAGCCTGGATCATGACCAAGGGTCAAGAAGACCTGGCAATGGGACAAAGTAAAGAGGAAGACGTCTGACTTCATCTTCAAGAGACCACCGACCCAAATTAAAGGAAGAACTGCACAACCGTAATGAACATTCAGCTCATTTTAATACGGAGCGGGGATAGGTGATGCATATGTATAGGTGTCTCAGGTGACTTAGATGAATATGTAAGACCTTTGTGAATATAAGGAAAGCCAATGCTTTAGAAATTCGCACATGCCTTTTGGAGGGTGACCTTACATGTGCCCAGTGCTGCAAAATAAACATATCACTTTCCAACTTCAAAAAAGTTGAAAGGTTTTTTTGTCCGTAGCACCTTTAGTGCATCAATTGAATCAAGGGGTCCTCAATCTGTTAAATAATATTGGAAAATAAATCTGTAAAAGTTAAATTATTGATCTGTTAATGAAGAAAGTGCTAAAGATACATGATACTTCTTCATGCCACAGATACTTTCACTGTGAAATAAGATTCATGCCAGCATAAACTAGTGTGAGCAATACACTTGTATTCAGGTAGAATGGTGAGAAACTTTCTTATCCATTTTTCAGAAAGATTTTTTTTTGTAATTGTTTGTACTTTCATGATAGCCTTAAATATTTATGGAAACTTAGCATATTTGTAGAAAATTCTGTTCTAGGAACATAACTGTTACTGCACCTATGGCTGAAAGGAGTGAATTTCAAAGACTGGAGTAGGATATTATGAAAAATCTAAGTTCTAGATAGTCTTGCCAGGAATAGAGAGTTAAAACACAGGATAGAAATCTACTGTGGAATGGAATACCTCGTGATAGAATTAGTATTTGTTGCACTTTAAAAGGAGGTTAAAAAATTTTCCTCAGATTCTCATTGCAGTCATTTAAAATAAGAATAATTCCACTTTAAAACAAATGAAATTTTCCCAATTTTTTTTTTTTTTCCCTGTGGGAAAATTATGTTTTCAACAAGATGAATCTTTCAGCATTATTATTGTCAGCATGAAAATTGCAGTTTTTCTTACCAATTAAAAGTACTGATTTTTACTGTGTCAGACCTTCAAGGGAACTATAATCCATGTCATGTTTTCTGTCACCCCAAAGTCTGATGATCACTGTCTTTTCCCATCACGTGTAGCAATATGGAATCCTTATTAAGATGCATTTCCTAAGAAGGGGACATGGACATTATAGCAAATATTGTCTGTAAAGAAAGCTGGACTCTGGATTACAAGTGTTTGAAAAGCATTGTACTGTGAGGTACTGCAGTGGCATCTCTAAATAAAAATATTCTGACTTTAGTCAGTATGTTTTATTTCCATTAGTTAAAAACAAAGCAATCCAACCTTTTTGAGCAGGTGTCAACAACCTGCATGTTTTTATTTTCATGAGCTAAAAACAAAGCAAACCAACAAAACCTTTTTGGACAAGTGTTAACAATCTGTATGCATGTATTTATTTTCACTGAAATTTTCTATGAAGTTACAATTTGATCAATTCATCATACTTGAAACCCAACAGAAAAATCAGTGTTTAGGTTCCTTCTAGATATATAAATATTAATAAGTTCAATTCAAAGTTCCCCTGGCTGAAAAAGGTGATAAGAAATAGGTGAGTGAATATACTATAGTAATGGAAATAGATATTTCATCTGAAGTAAAATTTAAGCATTGTGTGGGATTGTTATGCAACAAGATAGAAAAGACTTGGCAACTGAAGAAAATGAGCTTTGCAGGTTTTCCAAGGTCAGATTAGCTATTGGGTGGAAAGTTCTTTATTGACGTGGGAAGAAGCAGATTAACACAACACTGATGCTTCTGCAGACGAGGCACTTTGATGCCACCATTGTGATGGAATGCTGTGATGTCATCTAAGTCCTCACTTAACCCGACCAGCTCTCTCTCTGAGGACACCGTGCTGCAGCCAGAGTGCTGAAACACCACAGGGAGGGCTCCACCAGCCACATCATCAAAACAAAATAAGAGGAACTTCTTTGGGGATGGTGCTATGGAACTTCAGCTTAAAAAATGCTGAAAACAAGGCAACAACTCCCAGGAGGGAAATGGCAAAGAACACGTATGGAAGAACTCTTCTGCAGGTTTCATTTACATATTTTGCTTTTGTGGGTTGACAAAGAGAGGTGCCCTGTGCTCGACAGCCCTCTCTGGAATCCTCAAGGAGATACTTCTGTGTTCTCATGCAATTATTGACATTCACAGAGGGCATGAGGAGAACTTTTATCAAAATGCAGCAGGGATGCAGCCCAGGGACTCTTTAAGGAGACTCTGTAAGGCTACATCAGCAATTAAAGAAGGGTTTTAGGAGGGCTGGACAGATTGCAGTCCAATCTGGTGGCACCACTGGTACTAACTCAGTTACAAGCTGGCTCAGACTGTTTAACAATAAAGGACTGGAACTGATGCAAAAACAAACACTGAACTATGGTTTCAGAAACCATGGAGCTTTATGAGGTTATTTGGTTTTTCCAGGGGCAAAAAAAAAAAAAAAAAAAAAGAAAAAAAATTTACAGAATTGTGTGAAGCACAAAGTCATAGCTTGCTTTTTTGTAGGGTGAGTTAGCTGACATCAGCAGCCTGGACTCCACTCCATGGTAAGCAATATAACCAGAATGTTCTCCATTGAAATAAGGTCTGTCTACACAAAACACTGCAATAAATCATGGCATCAATGGCGTATCCCATGTAAGGAATGTTGAAGTACCAGTGTCATGGAAGCAGGCTAATGGGGTACAAAGAACCTCTCTGCTAATAGAGGATAGGTTGTGGGATGGTAAGAGAATTTTTTGTGTTTGTCAGACTAGCAATTAAAGTTTTAAAAAGTACTTTATTTATAGACTGATTTTTTTTTTATAATAAAAAATATTAAGCCTGGTGTTGTGTTAGTGGAATCCAATTCTAAGGTAGAACACTTAATCTAAGTTGCATGCATTAGGAAAAAAGTCAAATAAAAATAGATGGTACTCCCAGGTATGTAAAATGAGAAAAATCACAAGATAATTTGCATATGCATCTTTGTCATCTGCAAAGTCAAGTCTGAACCTGCTCCCAGCACAAGAAACTGAAGTTCTGTCATTAAATTCAATGAGCGTGGATGTAACCCCTTTAGATCTTGCAGTCAACATGTATATTTTAATAGATATAAATTCACACCATCCACTGGTTAGAAATCACCTTTTCTCTGTATAGATTTACTGTCTGATGCTGATCAACTTTATATAGATGAAAACCAATGACCTAGAAGCAGAAGAGCTTTACCAGTTTAATATTTCCTCGGGCTACTTGCAATAACTACTAAAGTAGAAAACAAATAGATAACAAGAAATACAAGATCAAGAAACTGATTAAATAGGGCAATATGTTTGTGTTTAAGCAGGCTCAGCAACCTCCTAGGAATAACTAAGCAGATTCTCCCTTTGGGAAAAGTGGAGAACACCACATACAATTCGTGACAACAGCCACAGGAGAGGAAGATACTTGAAATACCAAACACGAGAGCATTAATAAAGTTTTAAAGGGCCATAGAAACATCAGGATGGTAAGGTGCTAACAGCATTATTAATAATCCTCAGGTTAAAATTGAAAACTTAAGATAATCATCAAAACAAAGTTCCGTGCAATGTGTAGAAAGTGGTTTTAGAGCATGTGTTCAGGTATATGAATGGAACTTTTCTAGATAGGAGCAAGATTTGGGCACAGTGCTCATATTAGCTAAGAAAGGCCTTTGTTGGAAGGCCTTAAACTTGCAGCACAGAGCCACTGCCTTATATACATACTTGCCTTTGAAAAAATACTGCATAAAGCCATTGAGAGGAGATTGTTGCCTCTGATCTGTGCAGAGCAGAACAGAATGTGAGGTAAGTCAGGATGAACGAGATGCTCAGATACTCACAGAGCAAGTCCAGATGGTGCTGCTGGACATGCATTCCTGAAGAAAAAAAAAAAAAAAAAAGGAAAGAAAGGTCAGTGGAATAAAACATTAATATCTTAATATCTTAATCAGTTTCCCAATCTTCAGAAGAGAATCTCTTACACTGAGTGATCATAACAGTTAAAAAAATAAAATAACGAAACAAACCCTGACACAATGGAAGATTCTGCTGCTCTTTTGTTGCAACCCTCATCAGTCAAATATGGAGGGAAGTCAGATGGAAAAATACACAGAAAACAAGGAAAAAATTAATTCTGAAATTGATCTCAAAAATTAAAAAAGGAATTCTGAAGAAGATGTTGATCTTTGTTTGAATAAAGTTTAAGATGATTTTCAGGGGGGTTTAAATTGAATTTTTAGATAAGATTATTGGTTATATTCTTCTCTTCATATAATTAAAGCTTTATTTTCAGTAAAAACCTCAACAGCTATTTCAATAAAAATGTTGACAAAAAATGTCATGGCAGATTCCACAACAAGAATTTTGGAAAAGATGAGAATTCTGTATGCAAATATATTCAGTTTTGAAAAAGGTTCAGGCTGATTGTTTTGCAATAAGCACACGCAGTTTTTACTGCTTTTATTTTATTGGAAGAACTTCAGACTATTTCAAAATTTGGATCTATATTTGCATTTTTGAAATTCAAGACAGCTGTCAGTTTTCATATAAAAAGCCCTTCCTCCTCTACTGAGAAATTAACAGGTTTTTTAGAGTGAAATAATAAAAATGAGAAATGTTTGCTTAGGCACTCTATACTTTCTCCTGGTATCAGCCATGATGTTAAAAATTTAAATTTACCAAATTTTGATGATTTTTTGCTTGCTGGGTTTGGTTGAGACCTTAACATAACTGAAACAGCCAACGATTCTGGTGAAGTCCATGAAAACTTCGTTTCTGTGACTTGAAGCTTCCAATTTTTACAATGTTACTGAAAGAAAATAATAAACCAAATCCACTTCGTCATGAAGATAAAAAGAAAAATTGACTTTTGATTCTTAAATCTCTGTAGTACTTAGGAAAATGCAAATCAATTAAAAATGATATTAAGTTTAAAATGTAAATTAATGAAATTAAAAAGGAGTAGCATCCTGCACATAAATGTTGGACATTTAAGAAAGGAGTCAGTCTACCATGTGTTCAAGCCTGTGTTAGAGTCGTGACTGGAGAAAATAATCCTCTGTAGTAGTGATGATTGTCTATTTAATCTGTCTCATGGCCTAACCATTTCCAGACTGCCAAATTAAAAGAACATGCCCCAACTCAAGTTTGCTGCTGCTGTACTCATCATGCATTCCCAGAGCAAATAAAAATATTAATGCAAGGCAATACAGGAATAAACTCCCTTTTATCCCATACAGCTTTATTAATTATAAACTGAATTTCTAGCAAGCTTGTGCAAGGTACGTGGTGAGGAAAGCTGAGCTGGGCTTTCATTCCTTTTAAGAAAAAAGTTATTCTTTCTAATTTCCAAAAGACTGTAGATAGTTCTGTGTTTCTTGCAAGAATTTCACCTTTCCGATTGTGGTTAAAAAAAAAAAAATCCGAAATTTTCCGAACCCCCACCATGTTATTCAAATGAGAGGGATCTCCCTGACCAACCTTCTCCGCCACCTGGATGTGACAGGTCTCCACAGACAGTTCTCTGGTTCCCAGGCCAACCACAAAGAGAATTTATGGTGGCTTCCCCTCTTTTTCTCTTCCAGGCATTGCCTCCCATCACCTGGCTTTGCCTGGTCAGGGTGTGATTGGTGTCACAGAAAAAGGGCAATACACTCTCAAATTCTCACCAACAGCTGCTTTGGCCATCTTCCAGCACTGTGGACTTGGGGAACAACTTCTGAAGGGCTTCCTGTGATGAGGATCTGCAGAGCAGCCAGGGCTTTCCAAAATGAGGATCAAAGAGTCTGAACAGTGGAGACACATTTTGTGCAGATAACTCTGCCAAAGGGAAAATGGTGAGGGGAGAGACAGGCAAGAGGTAGAGAAACCATCCCAGCTGATTTGAGAGCATGTAAGACCTTCCCTTACACATAAATGTGATGTTTAAGTTACCCTCACAAAACGAGGTCCCTGATCTGGTAGACATTTAAGCACACATGTAGCTTGACACACGTGAGTAGTCCTTTAGGACACAAGCCTGTTAACATTCAACAAACGAAGCTCTTGCAGAGCAATTTCATCCACAATATATTCAAGCCAAATTGAGAAATCTGAAAAAGAAAACAGCTGAGATATGAATATTTAAAACTTTGCTGCAGCAGTGGACATGTGTAATAACTTTTCAAAGAGATTTTCAGAGGATTTTTTTTTTTAATACTGTACACACAGCACTTGTCCTAAATACATATTTACATTATGGACTGGAAAAGCTCTTTTAGAAACTGTTCTGGTCTTCTGGGTAAATAATATTCCTTTTAAAAAATTATGAATACATATTTAACTGATAAACTAGAATGGCTCTATTAGGCACATCATAAACAATTTTTTTAACTGTGTGGTGAACATGTTTACTGCAGCACAAAAATGAATCCAGATTATTTAAGCTCTGTAATTTATTTTCCAACTGCAGCTCTTCTGCAATTTTAAGCCCCCTCCCCAAACAAAAATTCTTCCTCCCTTCCTCTCAGTACTGTCCAGTATGAAGTTTTGTGTAGGTAACTGTGAAGGAAAACAAGTATTTTTCTGTGAACAGTATCATTGAAGCACTGCGTTCCAAACCACACATCAATCACTGTTGGCTCCTGGACATATGATTTTTAAAAACTTGTGATCCAAACCATTTCGTCAACTATATGGGTGCTCTGCAGAGTTAGAAAAAGGGATTGGAATAGTTTTTCTTTCTTTTCCCAAACAGAAAATACAAAATCCTAACTGATCCCAAAGAACCTAGTTAAGAACTGAACTCATTTGTAGGAAGCTCTGAAACTTACTGCCAGACAGTGTTGGTTAATCCATGGGAATTCAACAGAATAGAAAAAGTTTTATCTTTTCCTACTGAGAAAATATCTAAATACACAGATTATAAAAATGATGACTGTTCATAGGAAAAAAAACCCTTTGAACAGACACTTCACCCTGATTTATTTATTCAATTTGCTTAATGTCTGCACTGTTTGTGAAGTGTAAAAATCCTGGCAAGCTGGTCCAGATATCCACCTTACCTGTAAGCATTTTGGGCACTATCCTTCCACTACTTGTAATTACTTTTAATGTAATTTGTAATGTTTTGCAAATCATCTGTTCAGGTAGATTTTAGAACTTCACTTTGCTTCCTTAAAATTATATGGAGTTTTATAGCATAACAGATGCCACTAATCTTAATAATGTGAAATAGAAGGTACTGAGAAGGACCAACAATTTCTCATCTATAGGACAGATTTCTTAAAGGTATTGGAGGCAGATATTCATTTGTTCAAGATTTTTACCACTTTTTAACTGAGTCTCAACTTAATTCAGGCACGTTTATGGGAGAAAAGACTTCTAAATATTCCTTAACCCAAAGTTCCCATACTGATATTTTATAGCCATAGTTTCAAAACCTCTCAACATTCAAAATGCTTTTGGAAATCTGGCCCCAGCTGTGAGCAGTGACCTCTCCTGAAAATCTGCAGGGATCTGGCATGAAGGCATATGGAACATTGCATTTAGTTGGGGGAATCTTAATTACCAAAAACATATTGACAAATTAGAGTTCAGAGAAGAGAAACAAAAATGGTCAGGGGACCAGAGGAATTTACATATGAGGGAAGATGAAAAGAGCTATCTATGTATGGCTCAGCTATGATATAATTAAGAGAGGATGTATGTTAGGACTCCACAAGTGTTCCTAATCTTGTGTGGAGAATGGGGAGGAACAAATTAAATGGGATATGAGGTTATAACTACAGCGAAAAGTAGAGAAGGAAAAAGATAATTTTCTGGGTCTTCCAAAGAGCACCCTGGCAGGGAGATCAGGCTCTGAAATGTGGTCTGAAAGTTCAAGTTCCATTGCTAGGGTAGTATGAATGTTTACCTGTGGGGTGTGGCTCTGGAAGTTTCAGAGAAGCCTGTTCAGATTCCACTTTCAAACTAGATGGTAGTTTGGAGTGGTTAAGATGAGTGGGATCCTTCTTTGGAACAGCTGGAACAAACCCATTTGAGGGGAAAAAAAAAACCAACAAAAAACCATTGAGAATACCTTTTTCAATGTGAAAAATAGTCATTGAGCTATCACAGTTTTTAATACCATTACTTAAAGAGTTATAATGTATAGTTGTTGTGGTCCTGATCTCGAAGGAAATAAACACCAGTCCTTGACCACAAGCAGTACTTCAGAACTGTGGGATTGGGAAGAACAGCTAAGTCTGGCCCTTGAAGTCAGGTAGGTCACATTTCCCTGGCTCAGATGAAGTGGTTTCTGTGTGAGTTGGATACCTGTGTGTACACACATGCTTGTAGGGGCAGCAGTTAATTTTTGGAATGAGAGACCCTCTGGGTCTCAGGCCTTCAAGCCCAGAAACAATTAAGAACATGGGGATCAGTTAAAATCACTGTAGAAACTGAGTCACACAAACATGAAATAGAAGTGTAAACTTTAGTTTTCGGTAGAAATATATTTTAAGTGCTTTAAATACTGAGAAACTATATTAGTTGAGTTAAAAAGTCCTTAAACCTAGTTTTTTAGTGCTACCTTTCACAGAGTACTCTGTTCTAGACAAAATATAAACCTCATTACATTACTGGCATTTTTTAGATAAGTTGTGTTCCTAAACAAAAAGAACTGATAGAGATCATAAGCGTAAATTCTGTGTAGGATTTGTGTAAGAGTTACCATTATTTTTGAAAATCTGAAGTACGCTTGGATAGATTTAAAGAAGTAGAATTAGAATCTGATTGGTTAAGTAATGAATATAATGTATATCTTGGTGTGTAAGCTAGTTAGAAGAGGAAGAAGTTAGAAGAAGTCGATGCTGCAATGGAACTTAAGCTGCTGAGGCTGTTTTGCTGATGTTTTTTCCTGGGGACTCTCGCCTTCAGATGAATTAAACAACTTAAAACAGCACAACAGACTCCTCTTTTTCTTTCTCTCTCTCTCTCTCTCTGTGTTGGGAATCCCCATCACCTACTCGACAATCAATTAGTCAATATATCAATTAGTCAATATATGTAGGTTTATAATGTAGACAGTCACTATGTTGACTGAGGGCTGGAGGATGTTGGGCAGGCAGGTGAAACAAAATGATCTGGGCTGCAGAGGGACCTGTGCTGGTCCTCTTGCCCCACTCCCTCTCACACCTCACAGGGTCTTGTGCTTCCTGAGCATGATCACAGCAGAGATTGTACCTCTGGATGTGCAGAGAGCCACAGGATTTTGTCATCAAAGAGCTGCAACCAGCCCTTCAAAAAGCCTTAAGGGGTTTGTTTCTACCCTCGAGGCCCCAAAGACATCCTTGAGCCACGGAAATGAGGGAAGCCTTCTCCTTGAGAGTCTTGTTTCCCTTGCTGCCTCAAACCTCACTGTACAGAGAGAAGGGCTAAAACTACACATCTAGAAAAGGAAAAGAAGAATCTATTTTCTGCTTCTAATTGTTGAAACAGAAATGTTTCCAGAGGTGGCCTCCAAAAGGGCACCCCCCAAGGAGATGTGATTATATATCAGCCTCTCAGGGACTAATCGTGGCACAAGCAGTGACCCTCAGCAGAGGGGTGCCTGTGGGCAGTGGTGGGGTTCTGCAAGGAGGCTGGAGCTGTGTGCACAATGCTCACAGCAGTGTGGAGGCCCCAGCTTCACCGGGATTCACTGAAAATTCCTGTCACAATCAGGTCAGATTAACATCTGCATTATGCCTGCTCCCCGTGGGAAAGAAGGAACAGTCTGCCTGAAATAATTCAAATTCAGGGTCATTCTTTTTTAAATAGTGACTTTGGGCTGGAGGATTCCAAGTTCAGCCACTTTTACCTTCTTGGCATCTAGCTCCAAAACGGGGCTGTGTTGGGTAGAACTATGACACAAGAAACAAGAGAGGTCCGACAGAATAGACTGATCAGGAAAATTTTACAGTGACTTTTTATTCAGCTCTTCTTCTCCTACCTTGTCTAATTTTATAATCAATACGAGTATAATTTTCCTCACCAAAACGTAGTCCAAACCCACGGAACCAACTGCTGCAGGAGGTCATCGAGTCAGATACTGCAGTTAGATTTTAAAAAGGACTGAATACATTTTTTGGCCAAACAACATCTGTACAGTCATCCAAGCTAAGGTAATGGTGATGAAATTTCATGCTTGAGTGTGTAAAATGATTGCTACATCACTCAGAAAGGATTTTTTTTTTTTTTTAACTTCCCAGGTAGAGGATTACACAATTGAGAAGATGCATTATAAAGGGCTTTCTGAGCTTGGGTTTTTTTAACCTTTCTCCAAAGAGTGAAAGATCAGCTCATGGACCTCACCGAATAATAACTTAGCCTTCTACTTCTTCTTTTCTTAAACATAATGAAGCTCTTAAATGAGACGTTTCGTTTCAGGACCTCCAAGTTTCTTTCATTTTTCCCCCACTGTCTGATCTCATGTGCAGGTAAAATAACTGAAGCAAATCTTAGCAGCTGCCAAGGTTATTAATTCACCCTTCTGACCCCAGTAGGTGAGAGATGTGAGTTTGCACATGAGCACAGAGAAGCCTGAGCCTGATGTTTGATGCAACAGCTGGCTGCATTTCTCATGCAACTTGCACTTCTCTGTACATCTGGCTTCATTTAATTATAAAGTAAAACAAACAAAAAAATTGATCTTCCTTCATAGTTAGCAACTTAATGATGATTTTGACCATTTTTTCCCGTTTTCATCAGCTCAATTCTTTTTCCAGGACTTAATCATGGAAAGAATTAAGCAGGGAAAGAATACATATTTGGCTGAAGATTCTTGTGATAACTTGCAGCAAATTTAATTCACTGGGCGTACATGGGGGAGGAAACTGTGGGGTGAACGACTGCTGAAACACTTAAAACCTCATTACCACATGTCTCCACTTCACCCTGAGAGCTCCCAGCCTGTCCATTATTGTCCTGTCTCTACTTTCTGTGGGACTTTGAAAAGAAAAGGTTCAAAGAGCAAGACTTTCATGCTCCCCTTTCCATGTCAAACACTTTCAACTCCTGATTTCAAAGTGCCACTAGCTTGGTGTTCAAAGGCCTGTGGACACATAGGGGGTGAGATAGGAGGAAAAGGTTGCACTACAAAGCCTACTGCATTCAGAGCAATACCCAGCTCAGACATACAAATGATAATGTAAACCCAAGTACCTACCTGTAAAACTGGCAATATACCAAAGAAGGGTAGGAAAAATTCTAAATCCACCCCCTCTCCCAAACTGGCATTGTGCCATTGTTGGTTTGGATAAAAGCCAAATTTATATTTTGAAGTACAGCTTTCCCCTCTTTTGCAGCTAGGGCCAGGGGACTGCAGAATCAGGAGAGAAGCCCAAACCCCAAATAAGTTAGCTAAGAATACCTAAAGAAGTTCCTACCAACATCTGAAAAACCTGCCTTGCTCTCTTTGAGTATTCATCTACCTCCCCTTCCCTATCTGTATCCTTTTCATCTGCCTGCCCACAAGATTTGGAACACCATTAATTGGTCCTCGGGGAGGCTGACAGGCCTGCGCTTTTATGACTCGATTCTTTGTATTGTACACATGTGGGCATCTCTCAGGAGATAAACAAAGGGAAAACGTGCTGAAAAGGGGGGCAGAATTTGTATAAGACTAAACGCAGAACAAACCACCTTCCCAATTTGCTGCTAATATCCTAAATTGCATGAATAAATCCATCCCCCCTCCCCATCTTCTCTCTTCCCCACATCTGCTTCTCTTAATCTGCTTTTCCTGATCACTACAGGCTCATCTTCTGAGGAATTTCACCTCCCAAATCAAACAGTCTAACTCTTCTTTTTCACCCCCCCCGCCCCATTCTCCCTCCCCCTTGCCAACAAAAGAGTGAGGTGATCTTATGGGAAGATAAAAAGAATAGTTGATCATAAGAACTAACCTGGAGCCAACACCTTGGTCTTTGGTCCCTTCAGCGGTTTCTAAACCCTAAGCACCTGCAGCTAATTCTCATGGCTTGCAGCCTTGGTCTTGGATTTGCTGAGAGTGTGAGACTTTTCTGGTGCAGCTTTCATTGCTCAAGAAAAATAAGCTTAAAAACTCTCAGTCACTGAGACATAAGCACAAGGTTTAGAGCCTGTGTGTGCTTGTGCATGGACACACCTGGGGAGAAAGCAGTCTGTGTCACACAAAGGCACCAATAATCTTTGAAAATGGGTACTAGCAAGCTTGGCTGCTGACCAACAACATGCCAGAATTCCTGCAGAGATTTGGTATTTACCAACACAACAGGCACGTGATACGTTTTTTCCCTGAGCTGGACATTTGCAAAGGGGTTCTGGATCAAGTCCTCCTGGCCTTACTTACGGCAGCTTTGACTGAAAGATAAGGAATTTTCCTGCTCCCACACCTGAAAACCACTGTGAATTTGTGAACCAGATTCACAGCTGGAAGGCAGGTGTGTGAGTGCTTTTATGTCCGCCTCAGCACATCCTAAAAATCTGGTTATTAGCGTCTGTGCCTGGAAGCAGAAACAACACAGGCAGAGCAGGACTTGGGAATCAAAACCCACCCATTTTCATTCTGTCTTCTTCCTCCCCTTTCTCTCTTAGCCTGCCTATATTCCAGTGGTCAAGTAAGCCTGCTAGGCACACACAGATGCATATTTGAAAAAATCAGGAGAGGAGGGGACATGGATCTACATATTCCATGGCTGGAATCCATGATCCGACTCCTCAAAGTGTGTGTAAAATGTGACCCCTTCTTATCCACCGGATTTTTCAAAGATAGAAGAGGTTGGTTTGAAGGAAAGGGCTTAGGTAACCAGAGTTCTGAGTATTGCCAAGGAAGGCACGTGAGAGAAAAGTGGAATTTATCACAATCTTGTCCTGAACTTCTTAATTTGTTACACTAAGGAGCTCCTCGCTCAACGTGCGAATTTCTTGTGAACAATGATTCAAGACCACTGAATTTCCTTCCATGCAGGGACAATGTATGTGGTGAGGGTATTCTGGAGGTTAGACCCTTGACTTGAAGTTGATGGAGCCAGAATCTGTTGCAATGATACAAATCAGGTTTTTGATCCTAAGACTTCAAGGCCCAGAGCCTGTAGGACGATTTGAAGATGAAGATGTTCTGACTCAGTTTGAACATCTGAAAAAAAACCCCATTTACAGCTTGATTTCTAACCTTTCAGTCCACGAATAATGTTTTCATTCTTAACCTTTGAATACATACTCAGAATTGGTATGTTGTTTACATTTTTTCAAGGAGAATCATGTATACATGGCACAAGCTAATTTTTAAAAATTTATTTCTTTTTGTTCCAGAGGCTAACCTGTGAAGGCAAATTTTTTCAGGGAAACTAAAGTAAAGGCCACAGTGAACACTTTACATATGTCAGTTCTTGTTCTTCCAAACTTTTACTGAGGCATGGCAATTTCTACCTGTTTTTTATACCATACTCAACAGCAGGAATTTCAGTGTGGGTTGTAAAACCTGCTTAAGAGCCTGTGTAATTTACCTCATGTTGATTACTCTGTGTGGAACAGCTAATGGCACATGAGTTAATTAATCTATAGCTGCCTTGCCTGTCTGTGCTAAATAGTCACAATGGCTATATCTCTGAAAATCTTGAGATATCATTTTTTTAATTGTTACCAGTGACTTTGTGCACCTGGCAGAAATAGGAATTTAAATCGCAGACTAGGTCTGATTTGAGCCCAGGGTCTGAAGACATCTATAGTGGGGGAAATGTCCCTGGAGAGAAACACATTCCTGCAGGACAAACACTGCTCTGAGTTTGGGAAGAGACAGCAGCCAGGCAGGGCAGCTTTTGCTAAAGGTGAAGGGGAACTAAGAAAGGCATCAAGCTTCAAGCTTTTGGTCTCATGTTGTTCCTGCTATGCTGGCCTGAAAACTGGAGGGCAGTGTGAAACTTTCTGTGTGTTAATACAGTCATATGAAACACTGTCACTACTCATTTCTTCTAGTTTCCCCAAAAATGAGCTAAGCTACCACTACCAAGCGAGGTTTCTATAAAACAAAAGGCACAATTTAAATCTGCTTAGCCCTGACAGCATCCCTGCTGTGTCTGACAATAGACACACACACTGAGGGGCAAAGCCCTGCTGTTCCTGCAGGCTGCTGGGGTTATTTGCCTATCCAGATCTCAAGTTATTACCCCTCAGAGCTGTGCCCTGAAGTGGCAGTGGGAAGGACAGGGGAGAGTAGCTCAGCCCAGCTCTGCGTGATGCCTGAGACCTTCCTCATCTTCTTCCTGAGAGCTTCTGATGCCACAGTGGGGCTGGGAATGCTGATGCGTTTTTCGGGACACAGCAGGAGTGGTGGCTCTGAATTTTTCTGTAGTTCTAGACTCCATTTCTTTTCCTGGTTTGGAGGCTGTAGTTCAAAGCAGAGCAAAAGTGGCAGCGTTCAGGTTTGCACGCTCACCGTGCTGCTCAGCCGTGTGTCTGCAGGCACCAGAAAGACACAGTAAAAGCACCTTTAAACATGACAAAGAGATCATTTAAATACAGTTGTTTGTCACTGGCTTATAGCCTATCTGGCATCCGGTCCTAAAATCAGTGTCTGGAGCCTGACTTTCAGAGGTTTTGTGCCATTTTACATGAATAAAGGACTCTCCCTTTTAATGCTTAGGAATACATCGTTGCACTAAAATAGTCACTTTTCAACCCCAGCTGAAAATGCCCCTTTGGGGATTCTCGGCATATGGATAGTTACATTGAAAATCAATTCTTCTGACATTCAGAGCTTTCTTTTGGAGAGGTTTATTTGCTCTGCTAACCATTTTTAAGCCTCTGTGGCACCTTCTTACTCACCCTAACTGCTGTGCTTAGTACCTGGCTCATAAGCATTATTTGATTTCAGTACCCTGTACATTGTGTCACTTCTTAAATTAATATATAAAAATTGCTCCAGCAGTCTTCCCTGTTGGTGTTGGTGTTAAACCTCTCTAGTAGAAATGTGAGGGGTGATGGGGAGTGTAGGGCCTTAGGGATTTGGGGTGCACCATCCCCATTTCCCCTGGAGTTCTCCCTTGCTCCTGTAGTGCTGCTGTTCTCCCCAAGCCACCAGGTACACACCAAAGGCACTTTCTGGTGATGGAAGAACTCCATGGCTCAGCTCACAGGTCCAGCTCTGCTGCAGTGTGCAGGAAAACTTACCTGAGGAGGAAATGAAGAAGTCAAGTGCTAATATTGAGAACATCAAGGGCAATAGTGGAGGGTCATACACAAGACAAATGAGGTTTGTCACACACCAGGCCATGGGTTTGCTTGAAACACGCAATTTTATACTAATAAGCAACAGAAAATATAATGGATTGCTTTCATTATATGTCTTATAGCAATGGCATCTCTTGGCTGCAAGTTTCTCCATTGCTCCAATTCTGTTAGGGGCCAAAGATGTCTGTTCTTTTAGTTTTCAGTTAAATATTTTGTACCAAATATATTTTTCTATTGATTTTTTTTTAATTGGTGAAGGAGAAAGTCATTTGAAAAACAAAGAAGTTTGGTTGGGTTTTTTTAATACGTTCTGAGTCTTGAAAATTCTCTTGGAATAAGTGATATTACAATTTAATTCTCTGCAGAAGAAGCTGTTGGTCCCTGAAACTACATCCCCATTTCAAACTGTAATGTTGACTTCATCTGTAGATTTTTGGGGCTTCTTGCCTGTTAGAGTAAAAATATGGTTAGTTTTTCTGGAGCTAAATTGCTGCAATGCTGTGAAATTGGTCAGTCTTAGATGCTAAGAAATAATGCCTCATACAGCAGCTATCTTGAGACACCCTGGACAGACTATTTTTTTTTTTTTTTTAACCATTCTGATGGATTACCACCAGCAAGAGAAAAATTCCAGCACCTGTTTTGGAACATATGTTTTATATGGCAACGGTTATAACTTTTTCTTTCTTGCCAAACTGGCCTAATAATTAAAAAGAACAGTGATGTTTTAACAGATGTTTTAACAGAAACATCCCCAGAACAATGAACTGTTTTTCTAGTTCATGTTTAAATATCTTACTGTGACCTTCTTCCCTATTGCCACCACTACCCTACTTTTTTTGGCTGAAGTCTCTTTAAGAGGGGGAAGTTACATCAGCAATTTCACCTGCTCTGAAATCACCTCATTCTGCCCTGATTTACACCCCATGAAACCCTATTGCCCTCAGGGGGGTTCTGAGGAGTGTAAGGCTAGGCAGGGTTTGATCCAGAATGTTAAATACTGGAGCATCAAAGTTATAGGTTTATTGCAATTATTATTGGTCCCCACTGGTTATTTACTTATGCTATATCTCAGCTACAGTTAAATTCTATGCTACAAGGTATGTGGGGAGAAATAAAAGCACAAATAGCAAGTGAGTGCATTGATTTGGAATGGGCTTGAGCCTGTTTTAATGCCCCAGGACACTGCAGAAGTGCAGGGATTTTCAAGGCTCCCCGCAAAGTGACCTGAGGAGTTGGGTTGTCTGAAAAAAACGGTGCTGTAAAGTGAGGCAGCTCTGGCACTGATGCTCCAGAAGCTCAACTTTCTCAATCTCAGAGTCTGGGATGGCTTTGGGACCCTTTACCATCTCCCTCCCTGCCAAGCCTCTCCCCCTGATGAGCCTCTTCAGAAGCCTCAGTCCCTTGAGCATCTTCACCAGAGCAACACCAACATGTCTGATTCCTTCAGCACCCCTGGTAAGGTTTTCCTGATGATTAAGGGGCAAATCTTGGTCGATTCTTTGTTAATTGTGTCTGGAGAAAGACTCCATCCTCAATTACCAAACTTTCGACTCAAGATTTTCCACAATCTAATCACAAATTTACTAATCTGGTATTATATATATATGCATCAGGCCTTTTACTCCTGATTCCCTCGATCATGCTCCAGAAGCTAAGGCAGGATTGAGAAACTAAAATCATACCTAATTATGTACTATTTCCACCCTCAAAAATTTTTTGTCCTCGTTTGTGTATCCAAAATCACAATTATCACTGCGACTACTACAGGAATTGTCCATCAAATGACTCAAAGATGTTAATGGACACATACATCACCTCTGAAATCAAGTGCCCAAATGAATGCTTAAAATCAAATATTTACATGTTGAAGGGATATTTTGTGAAGATGAGCTAAAATAAAGTCAATCCAAGCCTCTCAGGTAACAGTATAAACACCAAGTCCAGAGGATTTTACATTTCAAGCTTCATAGAGCTTTCCCTCATCAGTGTTTGGGCTGATTGAGATGGTCTAACCCTGGTATGAGTGCCACAGACACAGAGTGTACCTGGGAGGCATCAAAACAATAGGATAACACAGATCCCTCTTTATACTAAACCACCATAGAACTAATCACCATTGCAGAAAATCTATCAACATGCCATGAAATTTAAAATTTAAACCATACTGATGGAGGGACCAGAACAATAGGCACCAAAATGAATGATTGTTCAAATTTACATTATTTCCTTCCTCACACTAGGCAGTGCAGAGTCCTCTATAGGTAACCATAGACCTTACATCAAGTGACTACCCAATGTTTTCCCTTCTAGAATTTCTGGTCTGACATGTAGGCCTTCAACACACCAAAAAAATGAGTATCTCATGTATTTTCCTTCATATATATTCTTTTTTTTTTTTTAACCAAATAGCTGGAGTTCAGATATACTCCAAATTAAATCTCATTCTTTCACTGTGAAAAGTCAGTAGTTGAAAAAAGAAATGCATTTTACAATCAGTTCTGCAGCAGTGAATTTTAGGTGGAATAAATTTCTAATTGAGTGTGAGAAGTTCCCTGCTGCATTATTTTATGCATGTCTTCTCCATTTGGCCCACGCTATCCTGAATTCATACTTACCAAAAAATGAACTTTCAAATTTAGCAGTCAGATTTGCTTGTCACAATAAATAACAAACAGAATGACACGGAAAATGTTCGTCCTAACAGCTACTACCAACCAGCTTCTCAAAACTTTTACTGCTTGACAAAACATTTTTCCTTCCTTTTTTTATTGCACTCACTAATCAGGATCCAGTCTCCCTCACAAGAGTCAGCTGCCATTGTAACAAGTTACAGGAAAATTATAATGCTTCCTAAGCATTTCCACAGGAACAAATTTCATGTGTGTGTGTGGGTGGACAGTAGGAGGAGAATAACCTTGGGAAAAACACAATTATAAACAGCTGCAGCATGCATTAAATGTAATTATGATTGATTCCTATAAATAATTCTTTGTGTAAATTTCCACTTAAGCTGGATTTGCTGTTCGGGTGCAGTGGACATTTCTGCATTAAGCGATTATGTCTTTTTATTATTATTAAAAATACAGATTTTCTCTTTTTTTTCCACTTGGGAGAGAAGATGGAGAAAGAAGACTTAGTGTACCAGCATGAACTGCTGAAAATCTGGACTATCACAATTAATAGTTTAACAGCCTGGACATGATGGAATTGTTTGTGCCTGAACAACAAAGAAGGATTAAAATGAAAAAGAGTGCATCATCCAAAGTTATTGTCAGCAAAACCTCATAACACTATTTCAACAAGATAATAAGTGTATAATGATAGATAGCACCTGATCAACCACTATGGAACAGCTGACTATATTAATAGGACTTGACATTTGTTCTGTTTAATGGAGAAGGTGCTGAGCACCTAGGTTTCTGCTATGCTAATTGCTTGGTCATTTGAAAAAAGAAATCAATACAATACAGCCCTCACAGGAGAAAATCTTGACTGATTTCTTTGCAGTTCCTACAGCAAAAATACACTAAATCATGGTCATTAATTCATTTGACTAATTCAACACTTAAAATTTCATTCATTCTCATATAAGATTTTACAACTGTCTATTACATGAACGTTCAGCGGTGGTAATGGCAGGAAAGATCATATAAAATGACTGGGAGAAGGAAGGATGATTCCTCTGGAAGCTTTATGTAGCCCAAGCATGATCCCACCGATATTAATTACAGCTGGACATTAGCTTCAGCGAGAGAAGACAAGGGCTGTGCGTGAGCCTTGGTGAATTTGTGTGCTCAGTTCTCATTGCCTGTGTGGGAGCTACCAACAGCTGCTCCGTGCTTTGAAAAAAACCCCAAAAAGCATCTTACTGCAGCTGCAAAACTCATGTACTGCAGCTGACCCTCCTCAGAAGGCTCCAGCTCCATATTCTGTAGTATATTCACAGAAAAAGGTTGGAAGGGACCTCTGGAGATCATCCCATCCAACCACAGAGCAAGTGACACAGGAACAGCTCCAGAAGGGTTTGGGATGTTTCCAGATAGGGAGACCCCACGTCCTCCCTGGGCAGCTGTTCCAGGGCTCTGCCCCACTCAATGCAAAAAAAGTTCTTCCTTATCTTGAGGTGGAACTTCTGTCTTTCAGTTTATGGCCATTGCTCCTTGTCCTGTCGCTGGGCACCACTGAAAAGAGCCTGGCATTGTCCTCTTGGCACCGCTTCTGAGACACTTACCTGCATTAATGAGGTCCCAGCTCAATCTTCTCTTCTCCAGGCCCAGCTCCTGGAGCCCCACCTCACTGGACAGATGTTCCAGACCCCTCATCATCTCTGTGGCCTCTTCTGGACCCTTGGCAGTAGCTCCTTACCCTTCTTGAACTGTGGAGACCAGAATAGGACACAGAACTCCAGATGTTCTCTGGATAAATGAACTCTAAATAAACCCGGGTGGAGAGGTGAGGATCACTGTCCTTGACCTGCTGGCCACGCCCTTCCTGATGCACCCCAGGATATAAATCAGATTTATAACCACTTCTCCTCCACAGGAGCTCATGACACATGCTCAGAGCTAAGCTACTTAACCAATACGATGATCCGAGACTATCTTTCTACTCTGTGTACCTCCTCAACAATTTAGGTTTTAATTTAGACTTTCTTTCTCCTTAATTTTTGGTATACAACATACAGACATTGCAAAATATATCAACGTGTGTAAGACAAATTCAGAAACCTGTTTTTCTCATCGATATCTCTAAAGGTGTTCATGTTTTAGTCTTTTTCCCACCCTTGACACCTTTCATCATGCCTTTTATTGTTCTGTACATCTTCAGAGCACTTTATTACCTAACCAAGCCTTCTGTGTGCAGTAGGGATGGGGTAACCATGCTAGAGGTTGGTATCTTCCAGCTTAAAAGTGTCACTAGGGGTTTTTTTCCAAATTAACATGGCGTTTGAATCCAATGTTGAATTAACATTGGATTCAAAGCTGAGCTCTGCCTGTGCCTCCACATGGAGCAAGGTTTCCTTCAAAAAATGGCTGCTTAGAGAGCCTTCAAAGCAGAGCTAAAACACTCTGCAGCTTCTTTGCTATTAGATCCATGGAATTTTTATTTATTTTTTTTTTTTTACCATTTCTACCTCGTCTGCATGACTGTGTGATTAGCTTGATTTAAAATAAAACCTTGTTTTGTTTATAATAATCAGTGATAAATTTCTTAATGATAATATGATTTGGTGGCACCAGAAATGAGAGAGCTTTCACCTGACATGAGTTAGGTTATTTTTACAGACTTTTGTTGGAATTTCTGGTGTAGTTCAGGACCTTTAAGCTCTGCATGAAAGAAAAAAAGCATTATTTCCTCCAAACTTAAAGTAAATTAATGTGAACAACCCTGCTGATTTTCAGGTTCCATTTAGTACGTAACATACAGAAATGCTGTTAAGACTCCACAGAATACTGAAGATTTGTCTGCATGATCTTCAAACAACAACAAAAATTAAAGCTGCTACATGCTCAACTGCCTCAGGCTAATTTTTTAAGGCATGACTCTAAAAATGCATCAAAATATTTTGTGAATGCAGTTTTTGTCACTTGACCTCTATTTGGGTATAGGAATCAGATGCAATACAACAGAGAGAGATTCAGAAGCTATATTTATCCTTTTGACCATAAAGGCATTCCTTTATTTTTCTTTTTCTTTATGACTGGATTTAAAAAGCTCTTTTTAAAGACTCCATTACCCTTTTTTTAAATAAGCCAGAAAAAAACAAAAACAAAACCAAAAAAACTCAACTAAAACCCCCAACCAACAACGGCTGTACATATTTTGTGAAAAACATTCTTACATCAATCAAGCAAATATACATTAGCAAGAAGGAAACACATTAAGACTCATTTTCCTTTTTCCTGTGCCAGGTTGTTTCTTTTGTACTATATATCAGAATGAAAGTAATTTACCTCTCAAAACAAAATATTAAAGAACAAAATATGACTGCGATGCACTTCTGCAGAATACAGTCAAATTTCCATAAAATGTCTGCAGGGTTTTGCACATTAAAATTTCTCTTACTAAAAATGTTTATGGAAATAGGTCATTATGCACATTACTAATAGAGAGCAATTTGTTGCTTTTAAAGGAGCTTTTATACTAATAGTTGTGAATAAACACATTTATCAGACATCCTAAATAAAAACAACGTACACACGGGCAAGCACAGTGCTCCTCACACACACAGCAGACGTGGATTAAAGGAGTTGCTCATTTGGGGACCAGTTCTGCCACCACGGAGCTCAGGGGGGATTTTTTTGAGAGTTTTTGTTAGGTTGATAGGAGACAAATGCTGTCTCAGCAGTGGAAATGGGCTAATGGAAGGTACTGATGCTCTGGTACTCTGCTGATCAGTACCACAGGATCCACTAATTCGAGTCCTACCTGCTCCCACACAGCTTGGCCACACCTATTAAGGCTCTTCCTGTGCTTAGTGAGAGCAAGGGTTGGGATGTCCAAGGAAAACCCATCCTGCAGAGCCCAGGCTAGCAAGCCCAGGCCCACAAAAGCATCATCAATCTTTGGAAAACAAAGCAGATTTTCACATCAGTTGTGGCAACTGTGCTCGTATGACTTCAGAATTCTGTTTGAAACGATATATATCCCATTACCAGCACTTGGAAACAATAAAAGAATGATAACAGCTATTGTAATTTTACTTGACTTCTGAGGAACAAAGAAGATACAGCCAGGCAATTACACTGTGTAGGTTATCATAGCACGGGAAGCAACAGGATACCAGCTTAAAACTGCAGGACCCACTGAGGAACATCTTATAATATATTTACACAGTAGCCAGCATCCATTCTCTCAAAAATCCCACTTAAACCACAGATTAGATCACGTAGAAAGTGCAAATGAAATGAGCTGTTTTGGGAAGATATGTTGATTCCTGTGGTCCCTTGCTTGGTTGTCAGTAAAAGTGAAGAAAATGTAAAACATCTATCCAATTATTTCAGTTAATATACAAGCATTAGGCATTCAAATTCCTAATTAAGAGACAACATGCCCTGTCAGGCATCTGCATGGGCTATTGAACATTGCCTAGATTGTTCCATAATTATCCTGGCTTAATAGCTCTAAAAATGTAAGCAATGTGCATCCATTGAGGAAATGCACTGCTTATCACATGAGGAGGAACAGCACACAGAACATGCTCTGCCACGGTGTATTTGTGCTGCAGGTTTTTAGTGGAACATGGTTTAATTAACAGCAGGCAGCCTCGGCTTAGGAGCTGCCTGCTGCTGGCAAGGAGGAAATGTAACTCACATCACATACTCAAAAATGTATTTCCATGACCAGACTGAAACGCGAAAAACTCAACTGTTGGAAGTGTTCCATTTCAGATTCCAGCGTCATCTAGGCACCAAAAAAAAAAAAAAAAAGAGATTTCATGTGCAAAAATGTATGTTTGTAGTGATTTCAGCATGATGCTTTTCAAGCCTCATTTGTTAAAATCTTCCATCTCTAAGCCCCATTTGCCAAAAAGAAAAACAAAAAACCCCAAAAAGCAAACAAACAAACAAAAAACAACCAACCAACCAAACAAAAAAACCAGAATCCTCGGGGGCAGTCATGTTGTCAAGGAAACAGATTTTTTCCATCTTCAATGATTTACATTGTCAGTAAATTTGCTACAATTTCCTTCTTTTTAAGCCTGATGCTTGTGTTCAAGATTCGACCAAAGTTTCCTTAGATGGTGCACCCATAGCATCAAGATGTCTATTCTTTCATACTTTCTGGCAAAACTGGGCAAATGATGGATATATTCTCCCATGTAAAGTCTGCAAGGAACACAAAAATGAAATATCTCAGCTCTTTGAAATGGATTTGTTCTGCCCTTTAACCAATAGGCTTTGTTTTGGAAGGTAATATGTTTTAAGGACTTTATGTACCTTTCTCTTTCTCTCTTCTTTTTTGCTTTGAATAAGACAGAAAGGGGAAAAAGGAAAAACAAAGAAAAGGCCATTTTAAAAAAGTTAGTGGAAAAGCGAAGAAATTTTAGAACGGCTGAAAATGTGCAAACAAACCCTATTTTTTCAGCACTGTCTTTATTTTAGCTAAAACTCTAAACAGCCAAGTTCATTGTTAAAACCCCTCTACATGGATATTGCATGGGATGCAGCTTCTTCAAATCCACCAGATGCAAAACCAAAATGTGTAAACTTGGCAGCCTCAGGATGTCTCATGCAACCCCTCAACATTTCTCTTGAGACTACCAGGAAGAATTGAAGCAATTCTCAGGTTCCCTGTAGACTGCCATGTTTAAATAAATAAATAACATGAATAAATATATCTTCTTACCTAGCAGGGTTGGGTTGATTCAGCTGGTTTTAGGTGGATTTTCTTTTTCTTTGTTCTATCAGGGTAGGCATTATTGCAATAGCATCTAATGGTGAACTTCCATCTCATCAAAATACAGATTTTTGCCACAGCATCTCACAACTACTTTGCCAGTTCTGGTGTGAGGAAACTTCTCTTTGTTGTTCTAAACAGGGATAACTGATTTGGAAAAAATTTGTGTGTTCACCTCTTCTTTCCTGTCCCTGCACATAAGTAAGCAGAATTCTACAGACCATATCAGAACACAGTAGGCCTCAGCTGTGTATTTTCTAGCCTGGAATCTGACACCATAATGGGTATTAAAGATGCATGCTTTTTTCTTCACTGGATACATAAACTTTTTATTAATTAGATAGGAAAGTAATCATCCACCTGCAGGAATGAGAGGAATGTCAATCCAAATGATAGAATTGATAACATATATTTTGGCTGAATTGCTCTTGTCAAAAGACAGATAATTAAAATTTTAAAAATTAGCTATATATAACATTATTTAATGTTTTAATGAAATTTAACAATGGACATTGGACAAATCGAAATGATACATTTAAAGACTATTTTTAGGTCTCAAATAATTTTTCTTTCATCTTCTGGTGCAAAATTTTAAACTACAACTCTTTTATTGGTCTCAAATAAAAAAAAAATAAGGTGCATTTTAAACAGAAGAAAATGTATTGTTCCTTATGAGATCACAAGATAATTAAGGCATTTAACAGTAGTCACTTAACAGTATAGGTCACTTGCCAATATTAGATTATTTCTTCTGTGGACAGAAGTAACCTTGAAGCTAAACTCCATGATTGGTAAGTAAATTGCAATAAATTTATGGGTTTGGTTTTGATTTTTTGGGGTTTTTTTTATTATTATTTTTCTACTCTGCAAGGTGGCAATAATGTGAACGCTTCACTTTGGAACCCCTCTAACTTCTGCACCTCAAAAGGACACAGGAGATCTTCTGAGGAGGGATGGGACTGCATTATCCCTGACACAACATTCCTGGGATAGGGACCTGGCTTTGCCTCAGGGACGTCTCAGGACCTTTGCCTTTTGAGCTCATGACAAGTGGTCTGAACTCTGATTGTTCACAAATATTGAGGACAGTGTTAAGAATTCCCGGGGTAAAAATTTCAGGGTACTTTGAAGTGATGGCAGAATGATTTTTTGCTCTTTCTTTATACCCCTCTTATATACTCTTTTATAGTTTTGTGTATTCTTAGTGCTTTTAGCCCACATAATTGTAATTTTCCAAGGCTGTAATTTTCTCAGCTCAGCCCCACGGCACCGTTAAACCAGGAGAGCAAACATCCTGGGAGCCCCAGACACCAAGGGCCTCTCCAGAACACATTTTGGAACCTCAGACAGGCCCAGCCAGGGGGAAGGTTCCTCACAACGAGGGCTTCACTCCAGCCTCTCACTGGGGAATCTTTGATAGATATGTTAATTTTGCAAGGCCTAAAATTGTGTGTATTTCAGTGTGACAGTGTGCATGCATTTTTGAAGTGTTCCACCTGGCTGAAGTGCTGTACCCAAAGATCCTGAAATAAATACTGAAGTAAAAACCCCTTTTCCCCATAAACCATGCTTTAGTTTTAATTTTAAGACCAGAGAAAGGCAACAGAAGCTTTCTTTTTGCCTTTTTTTTTCTCTTTTCAGACTTGAGATGAAGAGAATCCATCGAACCACTAGAGCAAGCTGGGGATACCTGGTTGGAAGCTTTGCACAGTTTTTCTCCACAGGCTTATACAAGGGAGGAGGGGAGGTAAGACTCAACATTTTGGCTGTATAATTTTGGCTGCAGAAATGAGTAAATCTAAGCTCAGAGGCCAAGGGCAGCCGAGATGCCCTTTACTGTTGTGTGGAAGACAATTCTACACGCTTAGTCCCTTTCCTAAACACAGCACTTTGGGTTGGTTTTTGCAAGATATTTCACCCCTTGCCTTCCCAGGCCCCTGCCTCTGAAAAACCTCCTTCATCTGGATAGCTAAAGCACAGATTCTCATCATCTCTCAGAGGAGACAGCTCCCAAGAGACAGCTCCAAACAGCTGCTTCCTGCAGCTGGAAGGTTTTTCAGTGCCAGTCTAGACCTTCTTGCAGTAAAGCTCTTAACGTTCATGAATAGTCAGTTGATTTCCATAGGAAAGTTTGGGTCCTACAGTAAATATTGCAATAACAGTTTCCTTCTGTAGGTGGGCAGATATTACAGGCAGGTCTCATTCCAGGGTTTACAACAGGAACTACAACCCAGGTGGGGTTCACAGGGTCAGGGTTGTTGGCCTTCCCTGTAAAATGAGATCCATCAAATTTGGGTTTTGTTTTGGTGGTGGTTTTTTTGTTTTTGTTTTTGTTTTTTTTTTCCTCTGGGGCAGATAATTTAAAAATAAATAGGCAAAAAATACATATGACATATGGGTAACTTTGAAATGACAGTGAAGAACATTATTTAAAATGAGGGTCCACTCGGAGCAGCTAAATTTATCTTTAAAATGAAGAATTATAGGCACTGTGGTAAGTACTAGGTTTCATCCCATTTTTTCCTTCAGACAAAATAGGTACTGCCAAGCACAAACAGAGAGAGTTCTTGGGGTTTTGCTTGTTTGTTTGGTTTGGTTTGGTTTATTCATTCATTTTTCTTTGTTTGTTTGTTTTGATTAGATTATTCAAAGTCTTGTTTGCTCCATAAACTGCATCTACATAAAGATCCCTTTGGAAGCTCAAAACTTTTCCAAAATCAGGAAAAAGGGAACAGCAAAATAGTTATTAACAGGCAAGAGAACTCATTATAGTTTTTGTCAAAGAAATTTGTTAACTAGGTACCTTTTAAAAGGGTGTTTTTCATGACTGCTGTTTGGAAGTGCAGAGCCTGCCTTGTTAAATATTCACATTTACTGACTCATTGTTTATAAAATCAGGTGTTCCAAAGACAAGAGATATTTTTTACAATAAGCAATTCTGTAATGAAACAGAGGAATATATCAATTTACCAGATATCATCTGCATATGGAGCTATGAAAAAGACCTCAGGGAAAAAAAACACAAGACTGCTGTAATTTGTACTTTGGGAAAGTGTATATAAATATCTTCAGGCACCATAAATTTCTGGTTTACCAGAAAACATTAATAACTTCTCTGGTACAAAGGGTGAAACGTCCCACCCACAGTTCCTATTCTTCTCAAAATACCTCCACTTCCGGTAAGCATAAATTCTGTGTTTAGATTTGTTAAAAATAATGAAAATGTGTGGGAAACTTCTATAAGGGATGCAGGTGGGGGCCAATAAAATAGGATTCCAGGGGCACCTTCATATTTTCTTCATATCTTCTTCATATTTTCTTCATATCTTCATAGTTTCACCTTTCACTACGCTAAAAAAAAGAAAAAAATCAAATTGCTTAAATGCTTTGCTAAGCCCTACTCACCTCTTGGGTGTTTCAATGAATTTATTTGATATGGCTCCTTCACAATCAAATGTATTTTCATACGCCTATGGCTTGTTGATTACAACCCATTTCTCACACTCGACTCCCCTGAAAGAGGAGCTCTGTGTCAGTGTGCCTCTCAGAAATCAGGCAACAGCACAATTGAGCTGCTTTCCTGATGAGCCCCATCAAGCCCATTTTTGAAAATGACGTAAAATAATAAATGTCTCCCTTCTTTCAGGCAAAGATATTTTGTATCCTGCCTTGTATTATGTTGCATACAGTCTTTTCAGAGTGTCCCATTCTCCTTTCCCAAAGCACACTGCAGTAAATGAGTACATCCAGACTCTGAATCTCATTTGGGGAAGAATCAGCAGTTTAGTGGTGACCATCTTTGTATTCATGGGAGTGATGCACCAAAACTGTGTTATTGTGGTTTTGTTTTCTTAGAAATTGCATTTCTGGCTAGTTTGAAATATCCCAGTGTTTTGTAGACACAGGAGAACCTTTTGAATGGAACAGGTACATTGCTGGCGTTGGAACAATTCAGTAGAAGGGATTCTGGTACAACTATTCCCTTCTCTGATGTTCCTCACATTGTTCTCCCTTGCTGATGACAGCAAAGTCACATTGCCCAGGTATGCCCTGCCCTCAGATGTAAAAGATCAAGACTAAAAGAAGAGATGGGGACCTTTAAACAGAACCTGATGGTTTCTCTCATGGCCTCTAACAGTGGCAATCACACCACAAAGTAACTCATCCCTTCTGCAATGTTGCAGTGGTTTTGCTTCACAGATCAGATAATGAATCATTGCATTTCCATTTTGCTCTCCTTCATTTGTCTTACCACACACTGGTGAGAAGTGCTGAAGCACTTTTCAAGTTCTGTGGCCTCAGCTCAATGTGTTTAAGCTCAGCAACCCAAGCCAACTTCATTGTAGCTCTGAAGCCTGTTAGCAGCTTTTTTCTATTGAATTACTGAATTCAACAAACTTTGAGTCAGGCAGCTTCTGTGTAAAAAAATTAAGGGACTACAAAATTTTAATCAACCCTTTCACTCAGTTCTGCCTGGTATCTGAGGTTTTTGTTTATTGCACACAACTGGTATCCAGCACTCCATACTTATGCTACGTTTAAACGTTTAAAGTGCATTTCTGTTCTGCTCTGTGTGTGAAGAAGGGTGAGGACATAAAGCAGGGTGAGGGTGAGAAAAAAAGGTATAATTCCCTGTACACTGAAATACTTCCTTGGACAAGTCTTTCTTCCTTTGTACTTTACCTGAAAAACGTGGTTGACAGTATTATGTTCTCCCTTCTACATTCATTCTAATATAAATACTAACTTCTACTTCCAGGACTATTAATTCTTACACATTAGAACAAGAGGCCTGGGCCAAAGCTAGTTTTTCTCTGGTACAGAAAAAAAAAAAAAAAAAAAAAAAAAAAAAAAAAAAGAAAAAAGAAAAAAAGAGGATAGTTATTTCATTAAGGACTGTCTCATGTTAATCTCCTCAGGTACAGGATAAATCTAACTCAGCTGGATGCTTATTCTATCTTTAAGATACGACATCTTATGCCATCCCCAAACAGACAGTTTAACATCTTCCTTGGGTGCTCATTATCCCTCGTTTTTGATGACTGTGGTTTTGTTGCCTTAGCCAAGCTGCAAAGAGCTCTCTGCCAGTCTCCTGTCCTGGCCACGAGGTGCACATCTGCACCTCCACTGCCAGATGTTTCACAGCCAACCTCATCTCACCAGCAGCCATTCACTGAATGCACAAACAGCAGCTCCCTGGTCTTTCCTTTCCAACAAGCAGCTTTTACAGGAGATCCTCTGACATTCCCCTCAAAGCTGCTCCTTGTCCTCGGGAGGAGTAACCTGAAAACATTTGCAGTTACCTCGGTGCTTTCTTTCAGATGTCTCAATAAAACTCCGAGTTGCCAGAATCCCTGTGAAAGGCTCCATAACACACTGCTGATATCGTGAGGATGACACCCAGTCACATCCAGTACAGTGGCCCCTTGTAATCCTATTTTTCCCATCAAACAGTTCACTTCTATTATTTCCCATATTGTAACAACTTAGAGACAAAGACATTTTTGTATTTAATATGGCAGTGGGCTGGTCATGATTACAACACAAAGTGTTTTTAGAGCAGTAACAATAGTAATTGAGAGAAGTCCCCAATTTTTTTATTTAAAAAAAATCTGTAGGTATACATGACAATATAATATACTTTGATAAAACCTCATATATTTACATGTGTGAAATTAAACTTGGGTTTACATGTGTTTTATATTAAAATATACAGAAATTCAATAATTATAAACATTGAAATGCTGCAAAAATAGCCAAAATCACCAGTTCCTATCAAACTCATCTCAAATCTAATAAACTTAAAAACAAGGCCATGCCATTAATAGACCTCTACCTATGCAAATATAATGTCAGATCCTGGACATGAAACAATGAGATTTTATCTCCATAAATCTTTTTCTACTGTACTACCATATCATGTAGCTTATTCTATTCAACTGATAAATAGAATTGGTATATCACTGATTATTTTCTGTAAATACTTGAAGACATGGAGGTCAGACTTGTGTGTTTAAGTATGCATGTATCCTTTCACTTAATTTTTGTGATGTTGTTGAAATGTTCTTAGCTGAACAGGCTGAGAACTAGAAATTTTTTCCCTCTGTCTAAAAAAGAACAAGAATGGATCATACTGTTAGTGTCAGTAATTTGAAAACAGCAGGAAAAAAGTGTATGCAGAGCACCTGTGTTGGTGGAAGTCACTTTAGTCACAAAGAAACCCCTGTTAAACTTCTCTGTCTAATTTGGTATCATGGTATCACAGGTGGACCAAAGTAGCAGAGTGCCAATGTCTGCCCAATAAAGCTGTTCTTAATCTCTGATTGAAACACATCTGGTAGCAGAACATAACTATTTGCAAAATTTTCCTTGTTTGACAAATGAGACATCTCAAGGCACCTTGATTTTGTTTTGGGTTTTTTTGGGTTTTTTTTTTTTTTTTTTTTTTTTTGAAGGCAGAAGATTTTGGGCTCCTCAATTTCCCTCTGAAGATGCAACCAGGCCTCATCCTTCTCCAGAGTCATAATTCACTTTATGCTCTGTTCAAAGACTGCTCTGAGAGAAGTTCATGGCATATGGAAAATGGCGTTATGGAAAATCCTCTAACCTGGCCTTTGGAAAAAAGTGGAAGGCCAGCTGAACCCCTATTCCCACGAGTATTCATTGAAAAAAAGCTGTTTAATCATTTATGGAACAATTTAAAAATAAAACCATTTATCTTCTTTCAGCAAAACAAAAGCACTCTTGCCCTTGCTATGCCAGATGAACATGGTCCAGTAGATTTTTCCTGGGTGGAGGTATTGGAGGACTGAGATGCAACCCCACAAAAGTAAGGCTAATGGATATTAAGACTGTCCTGGCCTCTGATACAACCTCCATACTCTGTATTTATCCATGGTCTGGACCTGTCCTTAATTACAGCACATATGAATGAGGCAGAGGAAAGATGTGCTTATCTCAAGTTCCTCTCGATGAAAGGCAGCTCTAGATAACACTTAGAGGTACAGTGAAGGGGCAGGGCAGGTCCAGAATGATTCTTTTCCTTCCAGATCCGCAAAAAAATGCAGTGCAACTATAGGTCTAAGCCAGAGACTGACTCTGTAATAGTTTCAGTTGAACTTTCATCAGTTTCCCAGAATTTATTTTGAAACCATTTATATTTTTGAACGCTACAGTGTCATGGGGCAAAAAATAATCACAGTGTAGCTATAATTTGCATGGAAAATTACTTCCTTCAATATTATATCTCTTTTGTTGTTGACATAAAGGTCCACTGGAAACAAATACCTTTTATGCCACGTAGGTGTGATTAACTTCTTTTGCAAAGCAAGAATAGAGGAGGGGAAAATTCTTGCTGGATTTCTAATGGAAAAGTGAGATCCGTGGGATCTCGATAACACATTTGCCTAAAAGTTCTTTTCTGTTCTTAAGGAAGGCTGCAGATAGAGACTTATGTTTGCATAAGCAAACAGAAGCATTCAAAGCAGTCATGGGAATGACAGAGAAAGGCACTCCCCAGCACTCTCACGAAGGAAAGTGCCATCATGCAGCCTGGGATACAAGTCTGAAAAAAGTGCTGAGGCTCTCAGCCTTTAAAACACTCCAAACACCTCTGCAGAAACATCAGTAGCACAGATGACAAGCATTCTGCGTCTTCTAACAAAGAGCAGAGTCCCACAGCTTGTAATTTTCGAAGGGAACATCCCTTAAAAGGTGTCTATTTCGTGGCTGGCTCTTTGCTTGTATGGAGCAGGTGCAGTGCAGACCACGCCATGGAGATCATGTGTGGGAGGTGTACGAGGTAAATCCAGGATGCCTGTGGGTTTAGGGAAGCACCTGTGTCTTACTGAGCATCCTGGTCGAGCACAAGTTGTCCCTGCCTGTGGCAGGGAGTTGGAATGAGATGATCTTTTGAAGTTCCCTTCCAACCCAAACCATTCTGTGAGTCTATGACTTGTGTGGCTTCTGAAACTGCAATATCTGAGTGCAGCCTGCAAGTTTTCCTGCCTCTGGAAACTCCATAGTGCAGAGGATGCTGGCTGCCTTTCCCCCACCCTGCTGGTGACCCCAGTGTTTCCGCAGGGATTTGGGAGCCCAGCTATGTTCAGCAGAGCTGGAGGCAGCTCCCAGCTCCCCACAGCTGCCGTGGCCTCTCACTGCCCAGGCATGGCACTGAGCCAGCCCCAAATAAAACATGAACCTCGGCTGGGTGAAAAACCCTCTTAATGCCAAATCTGAGATGCTCCAGGGGAGTTTGAAATTAAGCAAAACACATCTGCCCGTTCCTCATTATTGTTGTTGTTATTGTTGTTACAACCTTTCCGTACGCTAATCCACATTTCTGCTCCACATTTGCGAGTATGCGAGAGGCTGGAAATAGTCATTAAAATGCGATAATGCTTAAAATTCTAGCGCATTAACTCTGACATTTTGCCTTCTAAACAATCTCAGGTAATGAAGGTCAATACAAGCAAACAGTCTGGCTGTGGCCCTTCGTTAGAGGCTTTCTGTGCTTGGACTTCACAGCAGGGGACTGTCAGGCAGCATTTTCCTCTGTGCGGCTTCTCTCCAAGTGCTTGCTGCAGCTGGCTTCAGCATATGGTAGAATATGAAGATATTTTCTGGGGTCCACTGCCTCAATCACTGTTTAATGATTAATTACTGCAGGCTGGTGTCAGGGTGAGGCGTTCAAGGCTTCAGGCAAAAGTCTTAACTATAGAGAATGACAGCAGGCGGGATTTTGCCAAAACGAGCAACTTTGCGCTGCTAGTTCTAATGATTTGCACTGCCTTTTGATCCATTTGTAAACAGCGAGATGGTGAAAGACTGGAGCTATCAGGCAATAAATGCCAACAATAACAGGAAATTGTTCCCAGAGAGAGTCTTAGGATGTTTGGTCTTGTTGAGAAAATATTATAAGTAGATCTCTTGCAACAAAAGTGGGGACTTGAGCGCTACCTTCCCTCAGACCATCTCCAAGCAGGAATGAAGGCAACCTCCAACCACCAGGAGAAAGGAGGTAAGGGGAAGAGAATTGAAGCCCACAGCAGCTGTGAGGGTGAAGAACTGACCCTGGAAGTCCCAGCTCCACCTCCATGGCTGACAGGATGGAAATCAGGGTGTTCTCCTGCGCCAGATGTGGAGCCAGGACTGACCCTGTGGGGAGCTCCTGGCCAGCACTTGGCCCCTCACAGGGCACCGGAGTGCAGCATCCCCACCAGCACAGCCTTCTGGGGCACTGCTGGGGGAGCTGGGATGTGTTCCTGTGGTCTGCAGGGGTGTTAGGGGAGATAGAATGCTGCCTTCGCCTTACCCTGTGGTTCCACACCCAGCACAGACCCCTTCAGCCTTGGACCTTGCAATCAGCAGCCCTCCCCTCCTGTTCAATCAGTCTCAAATTGATGTAATGAGGACGTAAGGGATCAAAGCTGTTTAAAGGCTTTTCTTCAGTCCATTTAGAAATGCATCTTAAACCCCATTAATTTGCTTGCGTGGCTCTGTGTGTGTATCAAAACTGCCCATAAAGATACAATTATCTCCCACCTACAAAGATAAGAATTGTGTGTGTGCTTTAATAAAGCCCAGGTTAATTTTCTTCAGATTTCCCTTCATCAGAAGTGCAAAATGAGTGCAAATTATACGATTCACATTTCGTATCATGTTGCAAGGGCTTTGTGCTTGTGCCAGTGAGCCTAGGGAGCAACAGAGAATAAGATCTTTCATCTCAAGTGCCTTTGTCTTTGATAAAAATATGAAAAACACTTACTTTGAAGAAGGAGTGATAGCTTGTGATTCCATCTTCCTCGTACAGTGCCATTACAGAAGCCAAAATCTCACCATCTTCTTCCCAGTGAAGGTAGAATTGATTAGCAATGGAAATGCTTTTTGGTGATTCGATGAAAATATTTTTCATTCTCAGGGAAAACATTATCCAGCATTGTTGGTTGTTGAAAGCCAAAAAAAGTTTATGCTTTTGGAAAAGGGAAGCAAAAGAAATCACTTTCCTTTCTTCTTTTATATCAAAAAATTTCTAGTGAAGTAAAAAGGAAAATCATATAGAGTATATTTGTTGCAGGAAAGGGTTTTTTTTTTAAGAAACAAAATTGACTCACTTTAGATGAATTTACTGCCTTATAAAGGTATTTTATTGTCATGAATTAAATAAATCTTTCATAGTGCACAATCAAAATGTTTTTCTGTTCCTCCAGGTTACAGACTATGAAGAAGACTCAGTTGTCTACTAATAAAAACCTAATTTTAGCTGAATCCAATCTTTAGGCCTTATATTATTATGGGAAGAGAATGATGCTAAGTGAGAAGCAGCAGATAATTAATGGGCAGGTTACCTAGCTTGTACAAGTCACAATGAAATGCAACATTATTTGTCAGTTTTTAATGTGATATTAACTGGTGATGGGTGAACCACAAAAGGTTGGGAGACTGTTTGAATGATCACCAGAAGCGTAGATGCTTATTTAAAATTTATCTGAATGTCTAAATACTGTAGAGCTGAGATTAACTTAGTGCAGGACTCAAGGTAAAAAAAAGGTGATGGCATAAAAGGCTGCACTTCAGAAATTAGGCTTTTGGTTACTCCTATGAGGACTGGAAATACTGTGATAACAGCACTTCTTTCTTGTTTCTTCTGATAGAAGGCACTAGAGAAGACACATGAATAAACTTAACTCAGCCTCTTAAAATCTCCAGAAAAGCCATGAACTTTTAGCTGACATTAAAATATTAATCTGAATTAGTCTGCACATGTCTAATTTTAAGAGTAATATGAATTCTTGATAAATTAAGCTTATTGAAATGAGATGCTTTTTATTCTAAGCAGCACCAAAAGAAAACTTGCTATGCAGATGGAAAATTTTAATCCAATATATTTTTGTGATCTTAAAAACAATTTTAAGAGAACAAAACCAAGAGGGAACTTCAAGGCCCATCAGGCACAAAGGCACAACCTGTATAAATGTAGATAACTTCCTACATGAGTCTCTCATTGTTAACGCAGACAGTTCCAAAGGCAAAAGCAAACAGTATTTGGCAGCAGGAACTTTTAATGAGAATGTCATTAAGGAATTCGATTTACAGACCACAAAGTGATGCACAGCTGACTTCCCTGCATCTCATACCTTTAGCTCCCATTAAGCAGAAAGAAGATATTTTGGGTGAACTAAGTGTGTGTCCCCAAGTGAGGAGCCCTCCTTGCAGAAAATCACAGATTTGCCAGAAGGTTACTATCAGCTTCTGGCAAATTGTCACCATGGGCGAATGATTTCTTGGATACCATCTCCACTCAGCTTCTGTGAAACTGCAGAAAAAAATACAGAGAAGACCCATATGGAGTCAACATCCACCATCAAGAGGACGGGAGGAGTTTGACTAGAAAGTACAGCCCAGATGGAGTTTTGGTACAGGGCTGAAAGGCTACAGTGCATTCAGGCTTAGAGAGGCTGTTTTCACACTGCCAAGAATATAGGTTATCAGTCTAGCCAGGGGCAAAATCTGTGTCCTTGCTGTCTTACATTTGTAACTCCTCCTGCTACCACCTGGAAGCTCCTGATGCATCAGAAGAAGGATGCAAATCAAAACAGAGATGAACAATGAGCATACAAACGGATCCTGAACTCAAGTTGCTGTTATTTTGGGTTGGCAGAGCTCATGATTAGCATCATCAGACACTATTCAGGTTTATGTCAGGTCAGACTTAAATCTTCAAGTAAAAATTAAAGGGAATCTCAAACATTAATCATCTTCCTTTAAAAAGAAAAGAAAAGTGATTAGTGTGCTGTTGCAATTGTATTGTTGTCATTACCTCGTGCTTTAGATCCTCCACTCCAGAAATCAACTAATATAATTCTAGATTACCTAGGAATGCTTCCTGTTACTTATCTGCCATTTCATAAGAGGACAGGACTCTCAGAGGTCATGTCACATCTACCAGCACTGAGGTGATGTCCAAAATCTGCTAGGTTGTCTGCTATGTGACTGGATAGTTTAGAAACAAAAGGGCAAGAGTGTGATTTTTTCTGAGATTAAAACTCCTCAGCATCCTAAAAAATGGTAGAAATTCTTAAAAGATTTAATGGTGAACAGTAGATTTTTGGATGCCACCCTATGAAGGAATATATGCAAGATCTCTGATCTCGTTTAGTTGAGCTGGCATATTTATATCCCAAATTTTATGAGGCTTGAGCTTTCAGAGTAAGGGTGTTATGATGAGTTAACACCACTGCTTAGATTGTTCACCAGCCAAATAGCAAAATTTCTTAATGTCATTTTATGGGACTTATAAGACATTAAACTAAATATGATTGCTGCTCCATAAAACAGAACAGTTCTCCATATACTGTATGTATGCAAATACAACATCCTATCTCAGCCTCCAGTGCCCATAGTAAGTTATCCTTAGAGTTTAGACTGAATAGCTATTATTGGTTTACATGCTCCTATATCTTTGCATTTCATATAACTAATAAAGGGAGAAGCTTTTGAAAAAAAATAAGAGCGATGCCTTATGTGCCTGACCATGCAGCTGAGAAGCTTTTCTCTTTCAGCAAAAGAGGTACATTTGTCCAATTGAAACACATTTTCAAAATGCAGAAGAGGTGAATTTTCAAACCCAGGCAGGTGGGATATTTAATGAATGGCAAAAGTTTCTTTTTAAAATCCATTGTCATATGAGACCAAATATTCACATGGATCCATGGACAAGGTAATCAAGGTGTCTAGAATCAATAGATCATAGTAATAAAAAGAATACCAGGTGAAAGTTTAAACATGGTCTAAAAAAATCTCTCTGTACCAAGAATGAGAAAAATGGCTTTTATCATAATTACCTATTCTATAAATTTAACTTCTAAGCTAATATTGTCCACTCTTGCAAAGAAAATTTTTATCCATGTGGACCCCAGTTCTGTTTCTGAAAATAATTTCATCCTGTTTGCTACAATGGGAAGAGCAACCTTAACAGAGGGCCATTATTATAGTCCTATATTTGATGTTAGATATTGAACATAAAATAATTGTTATTGTTTTCCAGTAAATTCCAATTTGGGATGCATTGGATCTGGAATATTCACCAAATAACACCTGAGCTGAACGTTATGATTCTGAGGGCATAAAAATGAATGAGGTTTTTAAAAGCTGGGATTTTGAATGAAAGAGGAAATGAATCATCAATTTATGAAATCACCAGCATATGACAATCACCAATTAACAAATGCATAAGTTAGATAAAATCTGAAAAAAGTAATGTGTGCTAGTCAAAGTAATAATTCATACAGCTACTGATCTTGGCAGCATTACAGAGGTAACATTTTTACAAGGTTAAGATGTCTTTGAACTTTAATATATTAGATACAAACAGACATTTCCTCTGTATCAAGCATATGTGACTTTTTGTTCCTTTACTTAAAAATTATCTCAAATTTTGACAACTGTAAGAGAAAAAAGTCTTCTTCATTGCATTTTACTACTCCACATCACATAAAAAAAAAATCTCAGATATTAAGCCAACTAAGTATTGTTCCACATTCCCAGCCTTTGAAATGATTGTCAAGGCAACTTCGTGGATAACCCCTAGAGAAAGAAGAATATTTGCTGTATATGTGTCATCTTTTTTATATTCCTTCACTGCAACTATTTAGCTGTTCTTTCAGAGAGACTCCAAATTTGGGGCTTTTTTTCATTAGCCTGAGAACAGAATCACACATGCTGGAGAACTGTCCATGGAAAACTGTAGAGATGCATAAGAAAAACTGCCATTAAACTTAGAGAAAGGTGTCCCTATATATAAAATTTAGGCAAATCTGAGCATAGGGGTCATAAAATTTGTTCCATATCTTCTTTATGCATTAGTATAAAAGTTCAAGTCTTTGATTCAGTTCTTTTCAGCATTAGTGGCAGCTATTGCTGCAAGGAAATTAATAGGGCTATCTCACTGACTTCAGTAGGAATGTGCTCAGTCCCTAAACTCAGTCCCTAAAGCTCTGCTGAAACATAAATGTCACTGTTTTGAGGGAATACTCAATATATTTTGTTCTCTGAGGTACATCAGTCTCTGAAGCTGCTTCAATGAAAGTTGATGGAAACTCAGGAAAAGTTAGTTGATACTTCCTGAATATCTTCAATGAGAAAAAAA
>VZRF01011826.1:6133-19239 GCA_013396875.1 Vireo altiloquus
GAGGGAAGGAGGGAGGGAAGGAGGGAAGGAAGGAAGGAGAAAGGGAGGGAGAAGAAGGAAGGAGGAAGAGAAGGAAAAAAGGAAGGAGAGAGGGAAGGAGGGAAGGAGAAGGTGCCCAAGCACTCCTGGCACCCCCAGCACGGCCCAGCTGGCACCTTTGGGCACCGACTCTGCCCTCTCCCCGCAGGTTTAACACGGGCTCCGGCACGGGCACCGTCACCAGCCGGGTCCGCGTGGAGCCGGGGCGCTGGCACCAGCTGGTGGTGACACGGAACAGGCGCAGTGGGGCCCTGGCAGTGGATGGGGAGCCCCAGGTGAGCGGGGACAGCCCCCCGGGCACCGACGGCCTCAACCTGGACACCGACCTGTTCATCGGGGGAGCGCCTGACGACCAGATGGCACTGTGAGGGTGGCACTGGGATGTGAGGGTGGCACTGGGACGTGAGGCTGGCACTGGGATGTGAGGGTGGCACCAGGCCTGGGGGGTGGCAGTGGGCTCTGAGGGTGGCACTGGGCCTGGGGGTGGCACTGGGACGTGAGGCTGGCACTGGGATGTGAGGGTGGCACTGAACCTGGGGGTGGCACTGAGACATAAGGGTGACACCGGGCCTGGGGGTGGCACTGGGATGTGAGGGTGGCACTGCCCCTGTGAGAGTGGCACTGTCCCCATGAAAGTGGCTTTCCCCCCATGAGTGTGACACTGTCCCCATGAGGATGGCACTGACACCATGAGTGTGGCACTGCCCCACGAGCATGGCACTGTCCCCATGAGGATGGCACTGTCCCCATGAGAGTGGCACTGTTCCCATGAGAGTGGCTTTGCCCCTGTGAGGGTGGCACTGTCCCCATAAGAATGGCACTGTCCCCATGAGTGTGGCACTATCCCCATGAGAGTGGCACTGTCCCCACTGTCCCCACGAGGGTGCCAAGGCAGGGCTGGCTCCCACCTTGCACTGGACCCTGGCATCTCCTCACTGCTGCCCATCCTGGCACTCTGAGGGTGGCACTGCCCAACCCCACATCCCAACCCCACAGCCCATCCCCTGTGCCCAACCCCACAGCCTGACCCCACTGCCCAGCCCCTGTGCCCATGCCCTGTGCCCATCCCCTGTGCCCGGCCGCCCCTCGGGCACCAACCCCACTGCCCATCCCCTGTGCCCAACCCCTGTGCCCAACCCCACAGCCTGACCCCACAGCCCATCCCCTGTGCCCGGCCACCCCTCGGGCCCCAACCCCTCTCTGTGTGCCCCCAGGGTGGCAGAGCGCACGGGGGCCAGGGCAGGCCTGCGGGGCTGCGTGCGGGTGCTGGGCATCAACAACCGCGTGTACGAGCTGCGCGAGGGCGCGGGCGACGTCCTCTACGGCAGCGCCGTGGGCGAGTGTGGCAGCGACCCCTGCGAGCCCAACCCGTGCCACCACGGCGGCGTGTGCCACGCCAAGGAGGCTGAGATGTTCCGGTGCCAGTGCCGCGATGCCTACACGGGTATGGGACCGGGCACTGCCGCCACGGAGGGGTTTGGGGTTGTTGTGGAGGGTGGGTAACAGGGTGGGTAACGGGGTGGGTAACAGGGTGGGTGTTGTTTGGTGAGGGTGATAAATTCAGGGGAGACTGTTGAGATCGGGGTTGGGATTTGGGTGTCCTCGTGCCCCAAATAATGCCAACTTTAGGGGTGGGAAAATGGCGTCTCCTTAAGGCATTGAAGGCACTGAAGACACTGGGGACACTGGGGGACACTGGGGACACTGGGGGGGCACTGGGGGGCACTGGAGACACTGGGGAGCACTGGGGAGCACTGGGGGGGCACTGAGGGCAGTGAGGGCACTGGGGGGGCACTGGGGGCACTGGAGGACACTGGTGACTCTGGGGGACACTGGGAGCACTGGTCCATGCTGGTGGCCATGACTCGGTGCCACGTTGCCCATGCCCCCGCAGGACCCACGTGCGCCTTCGAGAGGAACCCGTGCGAGCCCTCGCCGTGCCACGTCTCTGCCACCTGCCTGGTGCTGCCCGACCGGGGAGCCCTGTGCGCCTGCCCCATGGGCCGCCACGGCGACTTCTGCGAGCAAGGTGGGCACGGGCATCCCCCCGGGGGGCAGGGTGACACCCTGGTGGCACTGTGACACCTCCGGGGCGTCCCCCGTGCCCCGCGGCGCTCACCGTGCCCGCTCTGTGCCCAGTGACGGAGCAGGACCCCTCGGTGCCCTTCCTGCCCGAGTTCAATGGCTTCTCCTATCTGGAGCTGAATGGGCTGCAGAGCTTCGTGCCAGACCTGCAGTGAGTGCCAGGGATGGGGGCAGGAGGGAGGAACATCCCTGGGGTGGCATCCGTGCCGTGCCAGGGGTTATCCCGAGGGGGAAGCTCGGGAGAAGGAGGATCCATCCCTCCTCGTTTCCTCAGGAACAAGATGTCCATGGAGGTTGTGTTCCTGGCCAAGAACCCCAGCGGGATGATCTTCTACAACGGCCAGAAAACTGATGGCAAAGGGGACTTTGTGTCCCTGGCACTGCACGAGGGGCACCTGGAGTACAGATACGACCTGGGCAAAGGGGCAGCAGTGCTCAGGTGAGCCCCAGGGAGGCTCTGCCCGCTCAGGGCACCTTCCCAGAGCTGTCTTGGTGGGTTCTTGAAAAACCAAGCCCCTGGCTGGGCTGATTTTCTTCTTTTTCAAGGCTCCATAGCAGGGAAGAAAAGAGTCCCAAGTGCAGCTTCTGTTCTTGGTGTTGTTTATTAAGTATTTATCTCAATTTCTGTGTGTGTCTGAGCTCAGCACAATCAGAATCACACTGAAAGGTGGGCAGAAGGCCTTGACTGACTGATTTAAAAACTTTTTACCCAATTAACAGTTCCAATGTGAGATATTTTCAACAGTGTACCAATAACTGCTAATCCTGGTTAACACCTTTCTTCTACACTAGAGTCTGTCTACCAATCACTAAATCACAGCAACTTAGGTTGGAGAGGAGGAGGAGAAGGAGAAGGAGGAGGAGGAGGAGGAGGAGAAGGAGGAGGAGGAGAANTCTCCATGTTGTCTCTATATAATATATAGGGCAAAACCTAAAACCACAAACCCATTTTCTGTGGTGCACTAAACTTTCTCTCCATTTCTTTGGTGCTCTCAGCTCACCCAGCAGTGGGAGCAGCTTTTCCCACAGGCTTAGTTCCCAGGCCAAGCCTTCTCGTGGGGCTTTAGGGATTAATCTTGTCCCTAAAAGATCAGGGAAAGTTTTTTTTCACTTTCCTGGATTCCAACAGGTTCTGAGGGCTGAAATCTCACTTTGGAGCTTTCTTTTTTCCCTTTTTTGTTTCCCCTGCCAGGAGCAAGGAGCCTGTGCCCCTCAACACGTGGATCAGTGTCCTGCTGGAGAGGAGTGGGCGCAAGGGAGTGCTGAGGGTGGACAACGGCGAGAGGGTGATGGGGGAGTCCCCGGTGAGTTGGGGAGGGGTCGGGGAGGCCTCTCTGGGCTCCCAAATCCTGCTCTGGGCACGTGGGGGAGGAGTTTTCCCTGCTCTGCTGGGTTTTCAGTGGTGGTTTGGAGGGTGCAGGGTGCAGGGAGGGAAGGATCTTGCTCAGGATGGGAGCTTCCAGCCCCTCCTGCCTCCCTGTCCCTGCACACTGAGCTGTCAGGGAGGAGCCTCCCTCACCCACCTGGAGCCCCCAGCCCTTATTTCAGGTTACCTGAGGTGATTAATTAAGGTGTGTCGTTAATTAAGGGGTGTCAGGAGCCCCCCAGCACAGGGAGAGGAGCTCAGGGAGCAGGGAAAGCCTCGTGGTGCTGCTGCTGCACCCATGGGTGCTTCCTCTCCTCCCGTCCCGGCTGGAGCTCCTCTCTCCAAGTCCAACCTCTCCCCACCCATCCCCTGTCCCTCTGAGCTCCTCTCCCTGCACTCCTCGGGGTTCCTTCCCTCCCCTTTCCAGCTGGGAAGCTCAGGGGGCAGGAAAAGCCTGGCTTGGGAAGCTCAGGGGGCAGGAAAAGCCTGGCTTGGGAAGCTCAGCGGGCAGGAAAAGCCTGGCTTGGCTGCTGAGCTCATCCCTAAACCCACCAGGAACTGCAGCATCCCTGCAAAACCAGGCCTTGGTCCTCCTCTCACTCTGCTTTTTTTAATCTGCTCTCTGAGTGAAGCCAATCCCTGGGTGGCAGTGACCCTCCTGCCACCTCCTGCCACCTCCTGTGCCACAATCCTTGGGTGGCAGTGACCCTCCTGCCACCTCCTGCCACCCCCTGTGCCACATCCCTGGCTGGCAGTGACCCTCCTGCCACCTCCTGCCACCTCCTGTGCCACATCCCTGGCTGGCAGTGACCCTCCTGTCACCCCAGCCGGTGGCAGGGGGGGTGTGGCAGCCCTGCCCCATGCGATGCCACCCCACTGATGTCCCTTTTTTCTCTCTCTTTTTCTCTCTCTCTGTCCCTTTGATTTTCCTTTGTGTTTTTCCCTCCCCTGCTGTCCGGATCCCAGAAATCCCGGAAGGTAGGGATCAGTGTGGATCAGTGTGAGCTCTCCTCCATCTCATCTGCCATTGGCACCTCGTTCCTTCCCTTTGTGTTTTCCATCCTGATCTCAGTGTTCCACCCCTGTCCCTTTAGGATCCCTGTAGTTTAGAGCTCCTCATTCCCTTTTCTTTTGGGAGCATTCCCATTAATCCAATCATTTTTTGGTTTTTTTTTGTTTTAATCCCACAGAACATTAGCTAGTGATCCATGTCACTCCATCTTTGCTGTGGCCCTGGCTCCATCCCACAGAATTCCCAGGAATTCGGGGCTGTGGCCTTGGCTCCATCCCAGAGAATTCCCAGGAATTTGGGGCTGTGGCCCTGGCTCCATCCCAGAGAATTCCCAGGAATTCATGGCTGGAGCCTCACCTGGGATTTTCCAGCGGTGGCCACATCAAGGAAGGAATTTCCTCCTCCCAAAACACCACGTGGGGTGCAGGAGAACCTCCTCAAGCCGTGGGGTGCAGGAGAACCTCCTCAAACCTGGAGCAGCCAGGCTGGATCCCTCTGGAATGAGCTGGGATTGAGCCCTGCAGAGGCTCAATTTGGGTTTGGGTTCCCGAATTTTGGGGTGGCACAAAACCAGAGCCCCTCTGCTGCCCTCAGGGGTGCTGGAACAGCCTCTCCCCAAAATCCAATCCATGGGAAACCTTTCCCAGGTGCCCACCAGGGGTGGGAGCTTGAGGTCCTTGGCATGAGGAGGTTTTCCATCTGTACAACCATCAATAAAACATCAATAAAACATCATCAAATCAAAACACCATCAAATCCAACACCATCAAACATCCCAAATTAAGGGAGCTGTGAGGATCACGGAGCCCAGGACAAGCAGGGATGACACCCTGAGACCTTCTCCCTGTTCTCCCCCAGGTGCCTCACATGGTGCTGAACCTGAAGGAGCCTTTCTACGTGGGGGGAGCCCCAGATTTCTCCAAGCTGGCTCGAGCAGCTGCCATCTCCAGCGGCCTCGAGGGAGCTGTGCAGAGGGTGAGCTCCTGCTGGCCAGCCCAGTGTCCACTGGGACAGCCCAGTGTCCAGTTAGGACAGCCCAGTGTCCAGTTAAGACAGCCCAGTGTCCTGCTGGCCAGCCCAGTGTCCAGTGGGGCAGTCCAGTGTCTCATGGGGACAGTCCAGTGTCCAGTGGGACAGCCCAGTGTCCTGCTGGTCAGCCCAGTGTCCAGTTAGGACAGCCCAGTGTCCTGCTGGCCAGCCCAGTGTCCAGTGGGACAGCCCAGTGTCCTGCTGGTCAGCCCAGTGTCGACAGCCCAGTGTCCAGTGGGGTCAGCCCAGTGTCCATTTAGGACAGCCCAGTGTCCTGCTGGGACAGTCCAGTGTCCAGTGAGGACAGCCCAGTGTCCAGTGGGGTCAGCCCAGTGTCCATTTAGGACTGCCCAGTGTCCAAAAGGGACAGCCCAGTGTCCAGTGAGGACAGCCCAGTGTCCTGCTGGCCAGCCCAGTGTCCAGTGAGGACAGCCCAGTGTCCTGCTGGCCAGCCCAGTGTCCTGCTGGCCAACCCAGTGTCCACTGGGGACAGCCCAGTGTCCAGTTCCCCCACTTTAGGGACGGATTCCTGTTTTAGAGATGGATCTGCACCTCAGGGACAGATTCCCACCCTAGGGCTGGATCTCCACCCTAGGGATGGATTCCCACCCTAGGTCTGGATCCCCATTTTAGGGATGGATTCCCTCCTCAGGGCTGGATCCCACCTCAAGGCTCTATCCCCACCTCAGGGATGGATCCCCACCTCAGGGCTGGATTCCCATCTCAGGGGCAGATCCCCACTTTAAGGACAGATCCCCACCTCAGGACTGGATCCCCACCCTAGGGATGGATCCCCATTTTAGGAATAGATCCCACTTTAAGGACAGATCCCCACCCTAGGGCTGGATCTCCACCGTAGGGATGGATCCCCATTTTAGGGATGGATCCCCATTTTAGGGCTGGATCCCCACCCCAGGGCTGGATCCCCATCTCCCCTCGTCCCCCAGGACACTGCCAGGTCTCCCCACGTCCCCAGAGGTGGCAGTGAATTCCCAGCAGAGATTCCCACACTGGTTTGGGTGGGAGGAGACCTCAGAGCTCATCCNTCAGGACTGGATCCCCACCCTAGGGATGGATCCCCATTTTAGGAATAGATCCCACTTTAAGGACAGATCCCCACCCTAGGGCTGGATCTCCACCGTAGGGATGGATCCCCATTTTAGGGATGGATCCCCATTTTAGGGCTGGATCCCCACCCCAGGGCTGGATCCCCATCTCCCCTCGTCCCCCAGGACACTGCCAGGTCTCCCCACGTCCCCAGAGGTGGCAGTGAATTCCCAGCAGAGATTCCCACACTGGTTTGGGTGGGAGGAGACCTCAGAGCTCATCCCATCCCCATCCATGCCAGCCTGGGGTGGTTCCAGGGCTGAGCCATCCCCGATGGCTCTGGGAGGTGCCCCCTGACCGTGTCCCTGTCCCCGCAGATCTCGGTGCAGGGGGTGCCCGTGCTGGCCCAGCACAACATCCGCAGAGCCGTGGAGATCTCGCTGTTCCGGGGGCACCCCTGCACCCACAAACCCACCCCCTGCCACAACGGCGGCGCCTGCAGCCCCAGCAGGGAGGGCTACGAGTGCTCCTGCCAGAGAGGCTTCTCGGGGGCCCACTGCGAGAAGGGTGAGGGGGCACGAGGGGTGAGGGGGCACTGGGGGCTGCGAGTGGCCACGGGGAGCTGGAGGTGCCCATAGGGAGCTGGAGGTGGCACGGGGAGGATGGAGGTGGCACAGGGAGGATGGAGGTGGCACAGAGAGGATGCAGGTGGCACAGGGAGGATGGAGGTGGCCATGGGGAGCTGGAGGTGGCCATGGGGAGCTGGAGGTGGCACAGAGAGGATGGAGGTGGCACAGAGAGGATGGAGGTGGCCATGGGGAGCTGGAGGTGGCACAGGAGCACAAATCAGGATGTTCTTTGAGGGTAAAACCCCTTGGAGAGTTGGGCTAGGGAATCACAGAATGGGCTGAGTCGGAAAGGACCTTAAATCCCATCCATTCCCACCCCATCCCTGGGCACTGTCCCAGGTGGCTCCAGCCTGGCCTTGGACAGGGATGAGCCATTCCCAACTTCTCCCCCTCCCAGGGAAAAATTCCATGCCAGTTTCCCACCTAAACCTCCTCTCTCTCCATTTAACCCCAACAAACCCAAATTCCACTTTAAACTGACCTTTCCTGGCTGCTGAACAGGGAAATGCTGCCCAGTGCCAGGCCCTAGAACCACCCCAAACTTCTCCGGGGTGCTCAGTGGGGCCAGGAGGATGCACAGGAATTCTCTGGCTTTTCCCAACTCCTCCTTTTCCCTCCTCCCTGTCTTTCCCAACCCCAGTGATCATCGAGAAGGCAGCAGGGGATGCTGAGGCTGTGGCCTTCGATGGCAGGACCTACCTGGAGTACCACAACGCCGTCACCAAGAGGTACAAACCAGGAATTCCAGGAGGGAAAAGCAGGGATCTGGGAGCTCCAGGTTATTCCCTCCAAAGCTGCCCCATTGGGCAGAGAGGTTTTTCCCTAAAATTCCCAGCTCTGGGCCTGGCCATGGTTCTGCTGTCTGGGGGAAAGTGCTGCCCTGGGTTTGGGGATGGGATGGAGCTCATTCCTTCGTGTCCCAGGCTGGGACTTGGATCCTTGGTGTCCCAACCTCTGCTCATCCTCCCCGTGCCAGGCAGGACCCTGAGGCATCCCTGCCTGTGCTGCTCCAGGGAAATTCCCTCTGGGAATGCTGCCCGAGATTTCTCCTTCGGGAGATTCCTGGGAGTTGTGCTCTCCTCCCATCCCACTGGGGTTCATTCCCACCCCTGAGGCACTGGGAGAGGCTTTGGGATGGGATCCCATCCGTGGGCAGCTCCCATTCCCTGTTTCCCAGCATCTCGGGATGGATGTGGGATGGATCAGGATGGATGTGGGGTGGATCAGGATGGATCTGGGATGGATCAGGATCAGGATGGATCCATATTCAGAGATTTGCTGTCTGTTCCCAGGGTTGTGTCTGTGTGGAGCTGTTGTCTGTCCCTGGCTGTGTGTCTGTCCCTGTGTTTGTCTGTCCCTGGCTGTGTGTCTGTCCCTGTCTGTCTGTCCCTGGCTGTGTCTGTCTGTCCCTGGCTGTGTGTCTGTCCCTGTCTCTGTGTCTCTGTCACCTCTCTCAGTGTCTCTGTTTCTCTGTTTTTCAAGCCACCTGAGCAATGAGATCCCAGCGTAAGTACAGCCAGGGCGCCGGGGCACGAGTGGGGGGAGGAATTTGGGGCCTCTCCCGGGATCTTTTGTGGGAAAATATTCCCATTCCAGGGCGAGGAGAGGCTCAGGTGCTGCCAGCAGCTCGTGGGGCTGTACAGGAGCTGCTTTACCTGGATGTGTCACACCCAGGTGTTATCCCAACCCTGCCTCATCCAGCTGTTATCCCAACCCTGCCTCATCCAGGTCCTATCCCAACCCTGCCTCATCCAGCTGTTATCCCAACCCTCCCACATCCAGCTGTGGGATTCACAAATTCAATTTTTAAGCACAATTTGCACAGAGTTTAAGGATGAGCACAGGGAAGGGAAATCCCTGTGGCCGAAGGTGTTGGGGATGGAAACTCCAGGTGCTGATCCCTGAATTTTTCCAGCGTGGATGTGGTGTTGGAGGAGCTGGGATGAGGTGCTGGGAACCCCTCAGAGCATCCCCCTGTGGATGAGGGGTTGGGAAAAGGATCAGGGCAGGAGGATGGGGAGAAATCCAAGCCCCAGTGCAGCTGAGATTTGCTGTCTGTGTGTCTGTCCTGCTCTGCTCCCTGAAGGGGGAATTTGGGGAGATCCTTGCCTGTCTCATCCCACCTCGGGGGGACTGAGCTGTGCCTGTGCATGGAGGGGCTGCACATCCATCACCTGCATGATCCTGGCATCCAGAGGGGCTGGAAAGGCCTTTTTAGGGGATTTTTAGGGTCCTCCTGAGCCGGGCAGTGCCCTCCAGCACTGCGACCTCACAGCTGTCCCTGAGCCACAGCCCTGCCATTCCCAGAAGGAATGTCACCATTCCCAGCCTTTTCCCAGCCATTTCCCACCCTTTTCCCAGCCTTTTCCCACCCTTTTCCCGGTTATTTCCCGGCGCAGGAGGAGCTCCGGGAGCAGCTGGGCTCGCTGGGCCGGCGCCTGGCGGAGGCGGAGGCAGAGCGGGACAGTGCCAACGCCCGCGCGGAGCAGCTCCAGCGCCTGCTGCAGGACAGCGAGCACGGTGAGGGACAGGGANGTTCCATCCCATCCTGAGCAGGATCTTTCCCAATTTCCCCCTCTGGCCTCGGCTGCAGCTCTCCCCAGCCCTGCCAGCCTCAGGGCTGCCCATAAAAGCAGATTTTCCCTCCCTCAGGCTGTGCCAGCATTCCAGCCCCAACATGCCCGTACTGGTTTTTACTGGGACATCCATTTTTGTATTTTCCATTTATTTAGGGCTGGGTGAGCAGGAGCTGGAGCTTGTGACACTCTCGGGGACAGCTGCTCCAGGATTTCCCCTTTTCCCTGCACTCTGAGTGCCCCAGGGGTGACTCAGAGGCCACATGTGACAATTCCACCACCCTGGGGGGAGCTCATCCCACAGCATCCCGGGAAAAACGGCCCCAAGCTGCTCCAGGGGAGGGTTAGGTTGGGTATTTGGGATAATTTTCCCTCTTTTGAGGGGTTGGAAGGGTTGGAAAGCTGCGTGGATGTGGCGTTTTTGGATGGGGTTTTGGGAATGCTTCCAGGGATGGAGATTCCAACCCAGCTCCAATGCCTGGCAGCTCTTCCAGTGAGGGAATTCTCCTGAATATCCAATCCAAACCTGCACTGAGGGAATTCTAAATATCCAATCCAAACCTGCACTGAGAGAATTCTCCCAAATATCCAATCCAAACCTGCACTAGGGACATTCCAGGGACAATTCCTGCCTCTCCTGCTTGCTCCAGGCAGCTCCTGCTGGGAAATTGTGTGGGTGAAGAGCTGGAGCTGTTCCAGAGGGGTGGGAGAGGGAAGGGAAGGGAGGGAAGGGAAGGAAGGAAGGAGGGAAGGAAGGAAGGAGGGAAGGAAGGAAGGAAGGAAGGAAAGAGGCTCCACTGCTTTTCCCGGAGAGCAGGAGCAGCTCCGCGTCCCCTCCCGGTTCCTAGAGCAGCATCCCCGTGGGCTGCCGCCGAAGGAGGGATTTCTTTGCTTTTTACTCCTCCTCCTCTTCCCTTTCGGGGANTGCCCCACGCTTATGGCACGCTCCCCTTTTCTCCCCCATCCGAGTCCCGAGGCGCTGGATTTCCCCTCGGAGCCCAGGTGAGTGTGCCAGGCTGTGCCAGGCTGTGTCTCTGTGCCTCAGCATGTCCCCTGTGTGTCCCTGTGTCTGTCCATGTGTGCCTGTCCCTGCTCTTTATCCCTGCGGGGCTCAGTGAGGCTCCAAGGCCTTTTCCTGCCCTCTGGATGCAGAATCCCCTGGGAATAAAAAGCTCTCTGTGTTGTGTCCCTGTTGTCTGTGTGTCCCACCCTGTGCCAGGAGCCTCCTGCCTGCTCCAGAGGCGAAAATCGGGGTGCAAATATGGGGAAAATCCCATCTTTCCTTCATTCCTCCCTCAGGAGAATGACCTAGGGAAAGTTTTGTTGCCTCCATCCCCTTCCTGTCGCAGCCCCAGGGTGCCAAGGTCTCATGGCTGGCAGGGATTGTGCTCTGGGCAAAAACAAGGAATTTCCAGCTGGATTTTGGGGATAATCCCAGGAGAGCTGTGCAGCAGGAGGATGGAGCTTGGTGTTCCCAGGAGTGGGAGCTGGGTCAGAGACCTCCAGGGCCGTTCCTGGGATCCTCTGGCCTGGTTTGGAGCTTCCCACTTGCTCCCACTGGAATTCTGATACCACAAAATGTGCCACCCTCAAGGTGTGATGGAGGTTATCCCAAAATCTGCCACCCTGGAGATGTTTCCCAGGAGCAGGATAGAGATGATCCCAAAATCCACCACCCTGGAGGTGTAATGGAGCTTATCCCAAAATCCACCACCCTCGAGGTGTAATGGAGGTTATCCCAAAATGTGCTACTGTTGAGGTGTAATGGAGCTTATCCCAAAATCCACCACCCTCGAGGTCAGCAGCTGGGCACATCCCTGGGTGCATCCCAATGCCAGGAATGGGATGGAGGCGATCCCAGCTCCCTGGGAGGAGGAGGAGGCTGCTCCAGGGAGCTGATCCAGGCAATTCCAGCTCCCTGGGAGGAGGAGGCTGCTCCAGGTGATCCCAGCTCCTTGGGAGGAGGAGGAGGCTCCGGGGAGCTGATCCAGGTGATCCCAGCTCCCTGGGAGGAGGAGGAGGAGGCTGCTCCGGGGAGCTGCTCCAGGAGCCCCCCGTGGCTCTCCCAGCCCTGTCCCTCTGCTCTCCCCGCAGTGAGAAGGCTTTGCTGTCCAACCACTTCGAGCTCAGCATCAGGACCGAGGCCACGCAGGGGCTGCTCCTGTGGAGCGGGAAAGGGCTGGAAAAGTCAGATTTCATGGCCCTGGCCATCGTGGATGGATTCGTGCAGCTCAGCTACGACCTGGGCTCCAAAGCTGTCACCCTGCGCTCCACGGTCCCTGTCAACACCAACCAGTGGGTGCACATCAAAGCATCCAGGTGAGGGGACAGCGGGAGCGGGATGGGATCGGGATTGGGATCGGGATCGGGATCGGGATTGGGATTGGGATTGGGATGGGGATTGGGATTGGATGGGATCGGATGGGGATTGGGATTGGGATTGGGATCAGTATCGGGATCGAGATAGGAATGGGGATGGGGATGGGGATCAGGATCAAGATCAGGATGGGGATGGGGATCGGGATCAAGATCAGGATGGGGATCGGGATCAGGATCAGGATCAAGATCAGGATCGGGATCGAGATCAGGATCAAGATCGGGATCAAGATCGGAATTGGGATCGGGATCAGGATCGGGATGGGGATGAGGATCGAGATTGGGATTGGGATCAGGATCGGGATGGGGATGAGGATCGAGATTGGGATTGGGATCAGGATCGGGATGGGGATGAGGATCGAGATTGGGATTGGGATCAGGATCGGGATGGGGATGGGGATCGGGATCAGGATCAGGATCGGAATCGGGATCGGGATTGGGATGGGAATGGGGATTGCATCCCGAGGTTTGCATCCCAAGGATTGCATCCCAAGGATTGCATCCCGAGGTTTGCATCCCGAGGGATGCTCAGCCCTGCAGCCCTGGTGCTTCCCAGGAGCAGCTCTGGGCCGTCCCCCTTCGGTGGTTCCCTGATTCCCGTTTCCCCTCCCTCGGGAGCAGGGTGCAGAGGGAAGGCTCCCTGCAGGTTGGGAACGAAGCTCCCATCGCTGGCTCCTCCCCTCTGGGTGCCACCCAGCTGGACACGGACGGGGCCCTGTGGCTGGGTGAGTCGGGGAGGGCAGGGAGAGCATTCCCATGGGGGATCCGGGGCTGGAATGGGATGGGGACATCCTCCCTTCCTGCAGCACCCAGCCTGGGCCTCCCAGGTGGCTGTTCCCAGGGGGGCTGTCCCCTGTCCCTGTGTGTCCCTGTGTGTCCCCACTCTCTATCCCCCTGCCCTGAGCTGACCCCATGCCATTCCAGGGGGATTGTCCCCTCTCCCTGTG
>VZRF01011826.1:22033-37097 GCA_013396875.1 Vireo altiloquus
CCCTCTCTATCCCCCATGCCCCGATCTGACCCCATTCCATTCCAGGGTTATTGTCCCCTGTCCCTGTGTGTCCCTGTGTGTCCTCACTCTGTCCCCTGTCCCTGTGTGTCCCTCTCTGTCCCCTGCCCCGATCTGACCCCATGCCATTTCAAGGGGGCTGTCCCCTGTCCCTGTGTGTCCCTATGTGTCCCTCTCTATCCCCCATGCCCCAATCTGACCCCGTTCCCATTCCAGGGGGTCTGGACAAGCCCAGCGTGCCCCAGCGGCTGCCCAAGGCGTTCAGCACAGGTTTTGTTGGCTGCATGAGGGAGGTGCTGGTGGACGGCCGAGAGCTGCACCTGCTGGAGGATGCTCTGAACCGGCCTCGGATATTGCACTGCTCGGCCAAATAGAGCCCAGGGACCTCCCTCCCCTCCTCCCTCCCCTCCTCCCTCCCGCCTATTGCTGTAATTATTTTCTATTTTTGTAAACTTATTGCTTTTTATATTTTTGGGGGGGACGGGGAGGGCAGGAATCCCTTTTTTCCTTTCGGGTTCTTGGGGAGGCCAGAGCAGGCCCGAAACGGCAGCGCCACGGAACAAAAACCTCGGAAGTGAGGGCAGAACTCTCCCCCTGCAGCGAAAATCTTCTTCATACTTGAAGCTTCTTTTATTTTTTATTTTTTTGGGCTTTTTCCCAGCGTTTTTTGGGGGGGATTTTTGGTGCCCCTGTGGGGGAAACGCTGCTGGCGCCGACGAGGCCTTCACGGATTCACTGCCAGGCCCTAAAATTCCTCCTCCGGTGTGTGAGGAATTCCGGAATTCTGGCTCTGCCAAACCTCCTCCCTGCCCCTGGATTCCTCCTGCCCCCGTGCCCCTCGCTGTAATTTATGTGTGTAAGGATCCCGAGTGCTTTCCTCCCTGGAGCTCTGCCCACGTCAGGGATGCCAGGGCAGGGAGAGAGCCAGGCCAGAGCTTCTCTCCGCGCTCCTCTCGTGACTCTTTGCTGGACTCTGAGGTTTATTTGGGGAGGGGAAAAAAAAAATGTGGATTTTTCCAGCCATTCTCCTCCTCCTCTTCCTCTTGGACGCGTGTGGGAGCAGCTGGGAAACCTCAACCCCACACTTTGTGTTCATCCCAACCTCCCCTGGCTGCTCCTCCCGAGGCCCCATGCTGGGGATCCCTTGGAGCTCCTCTCCAAGAGCTGGGAATTCTCTCCCTCTTCCAAAGGGGCTGGGAGGGTTCCTTTTCCCTTTTCCCTTTTCCCTTTCCCTTTCCCTTTCCCTTTCCCTTTCCCTTTCCCTTTCCCTTTCCCTTTCCCTTTCCCTTTCCCTTTCCCTTTCCCTTTCCCTTTCCCTTTCCCTTTCCCTTTCCCTTTCCCTTTCCCTTTCCCTTTCCCTTTCCCTTTCCCTTTCCCTTTCCCTTTCCCTTTCCCTTTCCCTTTCCCTTTCCCTTTCCCTTTCCCTTTCCCTTTCCCTTTCCCTTTCCCTTTCCCTTTCCCTTTTCCCTTTTCCCATTCCCTTTCCCCTTTCCCTTTCCCCTTTCCCAAAATCTCCTGGATTTGTCCTTCCATGACCCCACAGCCTCTTGGCTCCCAGCCTGGCAATGCAGAGCTGCCACCAGAGCCTCTCCCACGAAGAGAATTTGGAATTTTCACCTTGGATTTGGGAGTTTTTGGGTCTTCCACGCTCCTCTGGGTGCTGCCAGCCCAGCGGGAATGACTCCCACTGGGAGTGTTTTGGTGGGATTTGGGATTTTAAAGCATTTTCTTCATGGAAAGGAAACTTTTGGGGCCAGTTTTGAAGTTTCTGGGAGTGGCAGCACCTCTGGAGCCTCTGGATCTCAGATCCAATAATTTCTGGATCTGCTGGAAGCTGGAGAGGAAAAGATGGATCAGAGCTCTGGAGGAAACGACCTCGGAATCCTCCCTTGGGATTCCTTCTCCGTGGGAAGGATTTCCTGGTGTTTTGGGGCCTCTGTGTCCCTTTCCCACCCTCAGCTCCGTGGAAAAAGAACTTTAGGGAATTCACCTGCAGGATCCTGCAGGGTTTTGGGTGGTAATTCCTGCCCAAGGTGCCAGAATTTGGCACTTTTTCCCCTAAATTTCTATCCAAAATGGGGGTTTTGGCACCGAATTTTGAGCCAGAAAAAGTCAAATTTCTTTTCTCAGGGCGAGCTCTGAACAAAGATGGAACCAAGGGGAAAAAAAAACCTGTGGGAAAACCACTTGGATCTGCTTTTATTTCGTTTAATTTGATTTTTGAATAATAGAATTCCCAAGCTGTGGCATTCCTGTGGAAAATCCAGGAGTTAAATATTCCCAGGGAGGCTCTGCTGTGGCTGGGGAGGTTCTGGAGGTGCCAAAATCCCCAATTTTGGTGGCTCCAAATTGGGATTCCTGGTGGGAAATTCGGGGTTTTGATCCCGAGAGGATGAGGTGGGATGGGATGGAGCTGGGAGCTCCCAATCCATGTTTTGGGAATTTGATTCCCATCCAGGGCTGAGGGGAAGCTGCAGATTTTTGGGAATGTCTCTGAAATGAAACCAAGAAACAACAACAAAAAAAAACCCAAAACCACCCCACAACTGAACAAAAATAAATATAAAAACTCCTTCTGCTTTCGCTGGGGCTTGGAAATGCCTTAAACCAGGAATTTTTTGCCCTCATGGAGAGGGGAGAGCATCTGGAATTTCCAGCAGCACCCTTAGGAGTGTGAGATTTATTTGGAATAACATCACATCCAAACAAAAAAAACACCAAAAAAAAGACACTGAGAGGGTTTTTTTTTTCCCATATTTGGGTTTTTTTGGGGGGATTTTTTTTGTTTGTTGAAATGGAGATGTCTGTGTGGCTCCAGGAATTCCTGGAGTTGGGAATTTTGGGAGCTGCTGGCTGAATTCCGAAGGGCCATGCACAGTAGAGGAGCAGCATGATGTAACCATTACTAACTCGTGTCTGTCGTCGAATCACCGAGAAATAAAGTTTGGAAACGATTAAAGAGGTTTTTAAGGGGCCTGGCGCTTCTTTTTTTTATTTTTCCCCTGGGAAAAAAGGGAATTCCTGGGTTTTTTTGGGGTGCTGTTCACTGGGTGAAGGGTGAAGCAGAGGAGCTCCTTCAGGTGCTTCCTGTGGCTCCTAAATTCAGCTTTTCCACAAATTTCAATCCCAGAGTTTTGCAAGGTTTTTTTGTGTCTTTCCTTCCTCTGTGACATTCTTTTTTTTTCCTGGAAAAAAGGAAATTCCTGCTTTTTTTGGGTGTTGTTCACTGGACGAAGAGGGGTGAAGCAGAGGAGCTCCTTCAGGTGCTTCCTGTGGCTCCTAAATTCAGCTTTTCCACAAATTCCAACCCCAATCCCAGAGTTTTTTGTGTCTTTCCTTCCTCTCCTCTGTGACATTCTTTTTTTTTTCCCTGGAAAAAAGGAAAATTCTGCTTTTTTTGGTGCTGTTTGCTGGGCAGAGGAGGGTGAAGCAGAAAGGTTCATTCACCTGTCTCCCAAATCCAGCTTTTCCACGAATTCCAACCCCAATCCCAAGGTTTTGCAGAATTTTTGTGCCTTTCCTTCCCCTCCTCTGTGGCTGGGAAGAGGTTTTAGCTCTCGAGGAATCTCCATTTTTCCCTCTTTGTCTCTTTTATCGACATTCTCCAGGGATTTTTTGCATCCCGTGGATCTCTCAGCACTGAGGTGATGCCCTTGGGGGTTGCTCCTCATTTTCCCTGCTGGAAATCCATGGAAAATCAGCCTCGAGCAGGATGTGCTTTGAGACAAAAGTTTCCAGGTGGGATTTTTGGGGTGTCCCACGTGAGGAAAAGTTGGATTTGGATGATCCCTCCCAGCCCAGGATATTCCAGCACCCAAATTCCAGCTCTGACCAGCTTTTCCTGCTGGAAAAATGTGGGGATTGGGGAATTCCGTCCAGCAAAGAGCTCAGCTCATCCAGCTGAGTGAAGGGAGGTGCAAAACCTTGGAATTGCAGCCATTTGGGAGCTGCTAATTTGGGAAAAGGAGGCACTGGGATGCCAGCACTGGGATGCCAGGGGGACAACGACTTCGTTTTGCCACCCCTGCCAAGCCTCTCCCTCTTCCAGGGGCGTTTTCCTGGGAGAAAAATCTCATCCTTGTCCTGGGAAAAGAGAGAAAAGAGGGAAAAGAGGGAAAAGAGCTCTGGCAGCTGGAGGGGGTTTGAGTACAGGCTGCCAAATTGATGCTGCTTCCCATAAAAGACAGAAATTCCCCCAAAGAAATTCCCTGGATCCTGCATTTCCCGCGAATCCCGAGTGACAAGATCTGGGAGAAGCTGCCAGGACTGGGAATGTCAGCGATAGGAAAACCAGGAAAGGCAGGACAGGGCTCAGCGATCCCAGGGGTGTTATTCCGCCCGGGAGCAATGCAGGGAAGCTGTGCCACCCTCCGAGCCCTCATCCCTGGGGAATGAGCTGGCACCTGCCCTGGCAGCTCCCTGGGGATTCCCCGAATGGATATGGAATCCGCTCGGGCTTTTTATAGCTCCGAAGTTGCTATCTTGGCCCCGCTGGGGACTCTGGGGAGGTGGCAGCGGCTGTGTCCTGCTTTTTATTCCCTTTTTTATTCCCTCTTGGAGAGCTGGCTTTGTTTCCTCACCCAGGATTCACGGGAGGTGCCAGACCCAGGGCAGTTCTTTGGGAGCATTTCTGTCTTTTATGGGATCTTTTCCAACCCTAACAATTCCACGACTCTGTTAATTGTGGGAACTCTCCAGTGCTGCCAAGCCCTTCATGGGATGGAGATGGATACTGGGAATGTGCGGGAATGGATGGGGAATGACTCCAGGAATGCATTGGAGGCTGCGGGAATGCATTGGAGGCTGTGGGAATGGATGCTCAGGATTTGGGGTGGGAGCTCAGGATTTGGGGTGGGAGCTCGGGATTTTGGGATGGGAGCTTGGGATTTGGGGATGGGTCAGAGGCTTTGGGGATGGGCATCGGGATATAGGGATGAGCACTCGGGATGCAGGATGGACACTCGGGAATCAGGGATGAGCTCTCGGGCCGCGGGCGGGGCGTGGGGCGGGGATTCCCTCACGTCACAGGGAGGGGTTTCCCCGCCGGGCTCGGAGCGGCCCCGGGAGCGGCCCCGGGAGCGGCCCCGGGAGCGGCACCGAGCCATGACCTCCCGCAGGTGAGGAGCGAGCGCAGCCATCCGGACATCCAATCCATTCCCATCCCAATTTATCCAATCCCATCCCAGTTTATCCCGTCCCGACAAGCGGCGGGCGCGTCCCGCAGCAGCGGCCACCGGCTCGGAGCTGCCCCCGCTCCCCCGGCAGCGTCGGTTCCCGGTATTCCCGGTATTCCCGGTGTTCTCCGTGTTCCCGGTGTTGCGGGTGTTCCCCGTGTTCCCGGTTGTTCCCGGTTGTTCCCGGTATTCCCGGTGCTCCCCGTGTTCCCGGTGTTCCCGGTGTTCCCGTTATTCCCGGTGTTCCCGGTGTTCCCGGTGTCCCCGAGTGTGGATATCTCGGTTTTCCCGCTATTCCCTGCTCTCCGCGTTCCCGGTGTCCGCATTTTCCCCGTTTTCCCGATATTCCCGATATTCCCGGTATTCCCGGTATTTCCGGGATGTTCTCCCCGGAACACCCCAAAACCTCTGGAATCTCCAAGCATCCCAATCCCATCCCAATCCCATCCCATCCCATCCCATCCCAATCCCATCCCATCGCCAGAACGGCTCCAAGCTCACAAATTTCCTGGGAATCTCCTCGTGGGCCGCGAAATGAGGGGGAAAAAAGAGACTNCGGTGTTCCCGTTATTCCCGGTGTTCCCGGTGTCCCCGTGTGTGGATATCTCGGTTTTCCCGCTATTCCCTGCTCTCCGCGTTCCCGGTGTCCGCATTTTCCCCGTTTTCCCGATATTCCCGATATTCCCGGTATTCCCGGTATTTCCGGGATGTTCTCCCCGGAACACCCCAAAACCTCTGGAATCTCCAAGCATCCCAATCCCATCCCAATCCCATCCCATCCCATCCCATCCCAATCCCATCCCATCGCCAGAACGGCTCCAAGCTCACAAATTTCCTGGGAATCTCCTCGTGGGCCGCGAAATGAGGGGGAAAAAAGAGACTTTGGAGCATCTTTTCCTTGTTTTCCTGGCTCGCGGCAGGAGCCGAAGGCATTTGGGATCATCCTCCCTGCCTGCTCCTCCTTCCAAAGGATATCCAAGGGATGGAATTTTCCCTCCGGGAATTTTTGGGGATTCCTATCTGTCCTTTCCCACCTCAGGATGAGCTGGAAAAGTGATTTTTGCTGTTGGAAGTTGGAATGTGTTTGGAAAAACATTGGAGGAGGAGGGAATTTTCTTTCCAGCTGTTTTTTTTTTTTTTTCCTGGGATGCTGTGGTTGGGATGAGAGAAGGGAGCGAATTTCCAGGTTTTGGGATGGATTTGGGATTCCTCCAATCCCGAATTTGGGTTGGAAGGGACTTTAAAGCTCTCCCAGTTCCAATCCCAACACATTCCCTGTTCCAGGCTGCTCCAGCCTGGCCTGGGACACTTCCTGGGATGGAGCAGCCACATTTTAGTGGAATTTTTTCCCAGTTTTTCCTCTGGGAAATCTCTTCCAGGACGTTTATCACCCCCTGAGCAAAGCTGGTCCCCTCCAGGGGGAGTGGGAACCTGGAGCTGGGAGATTTCCTGCTCGGGTCACTGATTTATCCCTGGTTTATCCCTGATTTATCCCTGGTTTATCCCTGATTTATCCCAAATTTATCTCTGATTTATCCCAAATTTATCCCTGGTTTATCCCTGGTTTATCCCTGATTTATCCCTGATTTATCCGTAGTTTTCCTCTGATTTTTCCCTGATTTATCATTGATTTTCCTCTGATTTTTCCCTGACTTTTTCTCTGATTTCTCCCTGATTTTCCCCTGATTTTTCCCTGATTTTTCTGATTTCTCCCTGATTCATCTCTGATTTTCCTCTGATTTTTCCCTTATTTCTCCCTGATTTTCCTCTAATTTTTCCCTGATTTTCCTCTGATTTTTCCCTGATTTCTCCCTGATTTTCCTCTAATTTTTCCCTGATTTTCCTCTGATTTTTCCCTGATTTCTCCCTGATTTTCCTCTAATTTTTCCCTGATTTTCCTCTGATTTTTCCCTGATTTCTCCCTGATTTTCCTCTAATTTTTCCCTGATTTTCCTCTGATTTTTCCCTGATTTCTCCCTGATTTTCCTCTAATTTTTCCCTGATTTTCCTCTGATTTTTCCCTGATTTCTCCCTGATTTTCCTCTAATTTTTCCCTGATTTTCCTCTGATTTTTCCCTGATTTCTCCCTGATTTTCCTCTAATTTTTCCCTGATTTTCCTCTGATTTTTCCCTGATTTCTCCCTGATTTTCCTCTAATTTTTCCCTGATTTTCCTCTGATTTTTCCCTGATTTCTCCCTGATTTTCCTCTAATTTTTCCCTGATTTTCCTCTGATTTTTCCCTGATTTCTCCCTGATTTTCCTCTAATTTTTCCCTGATTTTCCTCTGATTTTTCCCTGATTTCTCCCTGATTTTCCTCTAATTTTTCCCTGATTTTCCTCTGATTTTTCCCTGATTTCTCCCTGATTTTCCTCTAATTTTTCCCTGATTTTCCTCTGATTTTTCCCTGATTTCTCCCTGATTTTCCTCTAATTTTTCCCTGATTTTCCTCTGATTTTTCCCTGATTTCTCCATGATTTTCCTCTAATTTTTCCCTGATTTTCCTCTGATTTCTCCCTGATTTCTCCCCTCCCATTCTCCATCCACACCACTCCTGCTCCTCACCCCTTCACCTTCCCAATCCCTAAAAATCCTCCATTCCCAAACCTTACCACCTGAATTTCCACCCCAATCCCAACTCCCAGCTCCAGGATATTTAATGGGAACAACAATTCCCAAGTGTTCTAAGGATTAATTAACAACAGTAAAAATAAAAATATTTTATTTTATGACTTTGGAGCAAAAGCAGAGCCCTGGGCAGGGATGGAAAATGGAAAATTCCGTTTGGAAAATGGAAAATTTCCTTCAGAAAATGGAAAATTCCCTTTGGAAAATGGAAAATTCCCTTTGGAAAATGGAAATTCCCTGCTCCAGGAAATGTGTGGGATCAGATCCTGGAGATGCTTCCTGTGTGGGAAGCAGGAAATTCTTGGAATGAACCAGAGGTGGAAATCAGGCATTGGAACTTCCTGGATGTGGATGAGCAACTCCGGGAGGTAGAGGAGATCCAGGTGAGCTGGGAATTGGGAATGTGGGAATTGGGAATTGGGGATTGGGAATTGGGGATTGGGAATTGGGGATTGGGAATTGGGGATGTGGGTATTTTGGGTTTTGGGAGTTCCCATCCCACATCCTGGATGTCCCCATGGCTCAATTCCACTGTCCAGGGATTTGTTTTCCCTCCTTTTTTTCCTTTCCCTGAACTCCCCAGGAGTGGAGGAGGTTCAGGTAAACCTCCAGCTTTTATTTCCAAGGACGTGGAAATTTGGGAATGTGCAGAGGGACAAAATCCCTGAGGATGCTGTGATGGAAATCTGGGAATTCTTGGAATTGTGGCCTCTTTTCCATGGGAAAAATGGGATTTTTGGAGGCTGCAATTGTTCCTTCCCTCTCTCCTCAGAGGGAGGTGCTGCTGAAGATGGAATGCTGAATCCCTTCCCAGGGATTTGAGCTGATCCCAAATTCCTGAGGAAAAATGGGAAGTGTCTTCTCCAGCTGCAGCCTCGGTGAGTTCCTTTTCCCATGGCAAGCACAGGGAATGGATGGGAGGATTCAAATCAGAATTCCTGGCAAATCCAGGGATTTGGGCAGGAGATTTTTCCAGTTCCTGGAGCTGTTTCTGCCCGGTTTTCCACAAAAATTCCACCTCCAGCCATTCCTTCAGCCCTTTTTGATCCCAAATTTGATATTTTTTTGCTGGAAAGGGAGACTGGAAGAACAATCAGGAAAAGGGAAGAGGTTTTTGCAGCTTCTCTAAATCAGGGAAGCACTGAGGGAATTCTCACCCCCCTGGTGGGAGAAAAGTGTGGATTTTCAGGATAAAGTGACCTGGGAATGCAGCTGGAATTGCAAGGGGAAAGGGATAACAGGGAGAAATTCCACACAGGGACACCTTGAGTTGTAGAAAACATAATTTAATCCATCCAGGCGTGGTCCCTGCACACAATACTGCAGAAAAACATGGAATTCTGAGCCAGCAGCAGCAGGAATTCTCTGGGAATCACTGGCACAAAAAGAGAGAGTGTCAGGCACTGATCCCAACAGGGACACTTTGGAAAATGAGGAGGGAAAAGCTGTCCAAAAAAAAAAGGGAATTTTTTTAGGCAGCAGTGAAAGGTTTGGGGAAAGTTTGGTGACTCCAGGCTGTGCCCTGGGTGGGAAATCCAGCTGGGAATGAGGGATTTGAAACATTTTTTTGGGGGGAAAAAGGAGTGGAATGGGTGCTGGGAATGGTGCTGGGGATGGATCCGGCAGCAGGAGGCAGCAGCTCCACCTCTGCAGCAGCTCAGGAACCTCCCAGCCTGAGCAGTGTGGGTGTTTCCCATCTGTTTACCCAACTGGGATGTGTCCTCACCCTCCCCATCCCAGCTCCTGGCAGGAATAACCACGGAGCTGCTCCACTTGGCACAAAATATCCCTTTTTATTCCCTTTATTCCCTCGAGGAACGGCAGGGATGCAGCTCCGTGCCACTCCTGGGGAAAAAAAACCTGGAAAAAATGCTCTCCCTGGCTTTCTCAGGCCTGGTTTCCATGGAGAGGAGGGCAGTGGCATGTGGAGGGCATGTGGGGTCTGCCAGCAATCCCAGGAATGCAGCAGCTCCTGTTGGTCATCCCTGCCCTGGGGATGGAGCTGGGCAGAGCCAGGAGCTCCTGGTGCTGCTGGGAAGGGATTTTGGCACAGATTCTGTCAGGGCAGCAGCTCCTGTTCCTGTTCATCATCCCTGAGCACATCCAGGAGCTCCTGGTGCTGCTGGGAAGGAGCTTTGGCACAGATTCTGTCAGGGAACCAGGTCCTGTCTCTTGTCCCCATGGAGCTGAGCAGCTCCAGAGGCTCCTGGTGCTGCTGGGAAGGGATTTTGTCACAGATTATGTGAGAACAACAGGTCCTGTCCCCATTCCTTGCCCCTGAGCAGCTCCAGAGGCTCTGGCATTGCTGGAAGGGGATTTTGTCAGAGTTCTTGTCAGAGGAGCAGATCCTGTCCCTATTCCTCCCCCCTGAGCAGATCCAGAGGCTCTGGCATTGCTGGAAGGGGATTTTATCAGAGTTTCTGTCAGAGCAGCAGGTCCTGTCTCTATTCCTCCCCCCTGAGCAGATCCTGTTTCTGTTCCTCACCCCTGAGCAGCTCCAGGGCCTCTGACCCCACTGGAAGGGGATTTTATCAGAGTTTCTGTCAGAGCAGCAGGTCCTGTCCCTGTTCCTCATTCCTGAGCAGATCCAGAGGCTCTGGCACTGCTGGAAGGGAGGAGCACCAGGTCCTGTCCCTATTCCTCATCCCTGAGCAGATTCAGAGGCTCTGGGCCTACTGGAAGGGGATTTTATCAGAGTTTCTGTAGGAACAGCAGATCCTGTCCCTGTTCCTTGCCCCTGAGCAGATCCAGAGGCTCTACTGGAAGGGAGGAGCAGCAGTTCCAGTCTCTATTCCTTGCCCCTGAGCAGGTCCTGTCCCTGTTCCTCGCCCTACTGGAAGGGAGGCCGTGTGACCGAAGCCGTGGTGGCTTTGGGCGGGAGGTACTCAGGCCTGCTGAGCGCCACAGTCCTGGTGAAGCAGCGCAGGTTTCCTGTCTTGAGCGCACACTGCACAGGCCACAGGATGACGCAGAAGAGGATGATGATGAGAGCCGAGAGCAGCACAATTCGCTTCCAATCATCACACAGATCACAACGGGACAATCTCCCCGCCAGCCCTCCGGGGGCAGCCTCGGCGCTCTCGGCCTTGCTCATGGCCACATCGATGGACACACACGACTCAGGGTTCTCGGGGTCTGCCGAGGCTCTGCGGCAGCACAGCTTGGTGCCCTCCATCCACAGAACCTTCTCCTGCTGTAACTCGGGTGGGAGTGTGGCCAGCAGCTCCTTGCTGGTCTCCAGGGCCGGAGCTCCCTCGCGGGGGATGGTGGTGAGCTGGCGGCAGAAGGGGCATGGCAGCAGCTCCTCGGTTTGGTTTGGGGGCAGCCCCGTGCTCAAACGAGCCACACACTCCAGGCAGAACACGTGAGAGCACTGCAGCAGCTTGGGGGTCTTGAAGGTGTTGTCATAGGTGTTGAAGCAAATGGAGCATTCTACAGGTGAGGTTGGTTTTGGAGAGGTTGGGTTTGGGGAGCTGGGAGAGCCTGTGGGGGATTTGCCTTTCCTTCTGCCATCCCCCGGGGAGGTGACGATGATGGGGCTGATGGGGATGGGGATTTCTCCCGGAGTTGCTGGCACGGGGCTGGAGGGAGATTCTGGAGTGCTGGAGTGCCACAGCTGAGAGAAGCAGGACATGACTGAGCCCCCGGAGAGGAACAGAGCCCTGGGAGACTCTGGAAGAGAGAAGGGAAAAGCACAGGATTGATGTTAAACCGAGTGGGAACACCGTCAGCTTAACCCCTTACAGGAAAATGAAAGAGCAATTTGTCACTTCCTCTGCATCCTGAGCCTGGAGCAGAGCTGGGAAGGACACAGAGAAACTCTTGGAAGCTCGGAAGGTGAATTCAAACCTGCAGAGAGAGGTGAGGACCCCGCAGAGATCCCAGACTGAGCCCTTCCCACCAGAAACCGCTGGAAGAGCCAAGATGGGAGCGACATTCCCACCACAATCCTCCCTCCGGGGGCACAAAAAACACAAGGTGGAACCAACCTACCCCGGGTGGTGCTGCCTGGCACCTGAGCTGGGAGGAGAGCAGAAGATTCCATGAGGGAATCTCTAAGTCTGGGAGGCCCTCAGGGATTATGGAGCAAGCCTAAGAGACAGATAACAGCGTTCAGTGGGAGGAAACACGGGAAGGGCTCTGCGGGGAGATTTGGGGAGCGATCCTGGCTCCTGGGAGCTGCCCAGAGCCATCCGAGGATGCTGCGATCACGGGAGAAGCCCAGAAAGGGAGGAAACAGCTTTTTTTTCCTGCTAAAACTGTGGAATTCTCAGCCTGAAGCTGCGGATTTGTGTTGTCACAGTGACGCGGAGAGGAGGAAATGGCCTCGGTGGCAGAGCTGGGGGAATTCTCTGCTGTTTCCTGCTGTGTTTTCCCTTGGGAATGCAGCTCTTCCCTGGGCTCAGCCCTGCAGCTGCGTGTGCAGGAGACCCAGTCCCAGAAAATCGGGTTACACACAACTCCTGTGCCTCCATCCCTGCTCAGGAGCACCCAATATTTGGGTTAAAAACAACCCCATGCCTTCATCTTCCCTTGGCATCACCCAAAATTTGGGTTACACACAACTCCTGTGATCCTGCTCAGGAGCACCCAAAATTTGGGTTAAAAACAACTCCTGTGCCTTCATTCCTGCTCAGGATCACCCAAAATTTGGGTTACAAACTCCATGCCTTCATCCCCCCTTGGCATCACTCCAAATTTGGGTTACAAACAACTCCTGTGCCTTCATTCCTGCTCAGGATCACCCAAAATTGGGTTACACACAACTCCTGTGCCTTCATCTCTGCTTAGAATCATCCAAAATTTGGGTTACAAACATCTCCATGCCTTCGTCCCCCCTTGGCATCACCCCAAATTTGGGTTACAAACAACAATGCCTTCATCCCCCACCTCAGGATCACCCAAATTTGGGTGATTTTAGGCAACCCTCACATCTCCAGCTGCACCCAGACCCAACTCCTCATCTCCTTTACCCGAAAGCAGGAGGAAATTCCTGGTGAGATGCCTGAGGAACATTTTTTTGGGATGTGTCATGAGCCTGGCCTGGCCCTGCCTGCCCACAGTGACAAGGCAGCAGTGCTGAGGTGGCTTCTGTAATTACAGCCTCACAGCCTCCCCATGCCAGCATTTAAACCTTCATTTCGGGGCTCAGAAACTCCAAATATTCCCCACATTCCACAGGGAAAAAATAAAATAAATCTTTTAGTGAAGGACGAGGAGTTCAGAGCTCTCCTCTCAGAGCTGTGCCACCCTTCAGGACCTCCCTTTTTGTGCTTCTCTTCATTTAAAGGAGGATTTTTTTGGGGTGCAGCTTCTCCTGGAGTTAAATTTTGTGCATTTTGCAGTGAGTTTTAATGGTTTTTAAAGATTTATTTCATTTTTATCCTGCCTGGGTGTGATTTTCCAGCCTGGCAGCTGCTGATGAATTACAAATCACAAAGATGAGGAAAACCCTCATTGTGGGTTTTTATTTCCCTTTTATTCTTTTCTTTTCTCAACTAAATGCTCCCTTTTGCAGAACTCCATCCCCTAATCCTGGATTTTTGGCAGCTCCTGAGGGTTTTTCAGGAATTCTGAGCACAAAAGCAGTGGCAGAAGGGAAGCTCTGAAAGGGAGAAGCCTCAGCTTGCTCAAGCTCTTGTTTCACAACCTGAATTATGAAACTAAAGCTGCTCTCGTGAGATTTTTACTGGTCTGGGCTGTGTCAGCTCCAGCACAGCAAAATCCTCAGAGCAAACTCCCACTCTACTCCAAAATTTGCTTTTAAATCAAGATCCAAACTTTCCCCCATATTTCCCCCTAAATATATCCCCCTAAATTCCAAACTGGGGCTCAAGAAGCTTCTCAGTTTTAATACATTGAGATTCTACTTATTTTTATCATTTTATGCTATTGGTTCTATTTTATTTCACAGATCTTTGTGTGATTATTTTGAGTTTTGGGATTCTGTGACCCCCCAGGATCAGTTGGAACACAGGGATTTGGATCAGACAGGATGAGAAGCTTTGAATTCACTCTGCCTGGGCCACCTCAACCTCCCCCTTCCGTGCCTTTTGATCAGAATTATTTGAGCTTTGGGAGGTTTTTTGTTTGATTTCCTGGTTGGTTTTTCGATTCAGAGCAGTTCTTTATCTCCTTTTACAAGCTATTTACCCTCAGCTTTTCCAGAAGCTTCGAGAACGCCGAGAAATAACAAAACCCGTGGGGGGAGAGAGACACCAAGGAAGAGATCCAAACTTTTTTAGGAGTTCTAAACACCTCCTTACACCCCAAAACCAGGCAGAGAGGGGTGAGTTTTATAAATATCAGTGGTAAAAATATCATTTTTCCTGTCCCATTGATCCTTATTCCATTGATCCTTATCCCATTGATCCCCATTCTATTGATCCCCATTCTATTGATCCCCATTCCAATGATCCCAAATCCAACGATCCCAAAATGGGATTTTAACTCGCACCAAGGAAAGGGAGGAGAGGAGTAGAGCAGAGGAAAAGCTCTCAATACCTGCTCAGGTGCTGCTAGAAGGACAAAAACATCTTCAGAGCTCTCAATTCCCACCTCCACCCAGGAGGATTTGGAGCCTTCGGAGTCGCTAAGGTCACAATTCCAGCTTGGTGTCGTTCCAGGGTGAGGAAACCTCGAGGAGCTTCCTGTGCTCGTGTGGCTGCTGCTGCTGCTCCTGGTGCTGCTGCTGCTGCTCCTTCTCCTGCTCTGCTCCTGCTGCTGCTGCTGCACTTGAGGTGTCTTTTATACCTTCCTGTCCAGAGGTGACTTTTCCTGCTCCACCTGCCCTTCCCCATGGCACTGAATCACTCCCGGCTGGTTCTGTGACAAACAGCCCTCCTGGAATGCTCCTGATAAGAGACACCTTCCTCCCTCAGGGAAAACACGGCACAAACTGGGGCTCAAACCTCTCTTCCAGCCTGGGAAATTCTATTTTTGAGGGTTTTTTAAAAAAAAAAAAATCAAATTTTTCTGTGGTTTTGTTGGTGGAGAGGTCGTGGTTGTGTTTTCACAGAGCAGCGAATCTCCCACAGGAAAGCTTCCCTAAAAATGGCTTTTATTGCTCTCTTCTTTCTCCAAGAAAGCAAAATAATTTAAAAATATTCATCATAATAACACCAATAATAACAATAATAATATTAATGAGATGAACAGATTTGAAGGAAAGCTTCCCTAAAAATGGCTTTTATTGCTCTCTTCTTTCTCCAAGAAAGCAAAATAATTTAAAAATATTCATGATAA
>VZRF01011828.1:8056-22555 GCA_013396875.1 Vireo altiloquus
AGGACCTCCCATGGAAACCCCTTTGCTGTTGTCCCCCTCCCCCTTACCCCCTCTCAAACACCTTTCCCATCACCCTTCTCCTGCTCGAACTCCTCGCCCACAGCCAGGGCCTCCCAGCACCCAGAGCGGGGTGACATGAGGAGGACACACGGGGGTCCCCCTTCCCGATCTATCCTGGGGCCGGGTCTGCCTCCCCATCACGGCACTCCCACGGCCCCCCCCCAAGTCCCTCCCCACTGCTCCCCAATAAACAAGACCGGCTCAGACTGGGAAGCTTTATTGGGAACACTGTGAGCAGCCGGGCGGGAGCAGAGGGACAGCAGGGCTGGGGGGGACACACGACCCCCCCAAAATCAGCGCAGGGACGGAGCGGGGGGTCCCGGGCGGGCCCGAGGCCACGGGGAGGGGCTGCGGCCGCCGGCGGCTCAGGAGCTCTGTGGGCAGAGAAAAGGGGGTGACCCCGGGCTGGGGGGCCCCGGGGGGAGCAAACACTCTGCGGGAGGGAGACACGACCCCCGGGATCCCCCCTCACCTTCTTGCACAGGTAGAAGCCGAGCCCCAGCGCCAGGAAGACGAAGCCCAACACGAAGCCCCCGATCCCCGTCAGCATCTTGCCGCGGGCAGTGTCCGGTGGCATCTCTGGGGGGTTGGGAGGGGTTAGGGTCTCCCAGAAACCTCTCACAGACACCCCAAGGCCCTCCAAGCACCCTTTCAAGTCATCTCCAGCCCATCCAAGACCCTATAAAATCTCCTTCCGATCCCCATCCCACCTCCACAGGACTCAACAAGATCCCCCCCATGCCCCTCCCAACTGACACCCAGCCCACGAGGATCCTGAAAACCCTTTCCCCGTCTCTTCCCAGTCCCACCAGGACTCACCAACACCACTGCCAGTAGATCGAAGCACACTCAACCTCCCTTCCACCACCGCTTTTACATCCCCAACCTCCTTCCAGCCCTTCCAGGCTCCTTGCACACCCCTTCCAGTTACATCCAGCACTCCCAACTACCTCCCAGTAGCCACCAGGAAACCCCTAACTGCATTCCAATCTCCCCAGCACCCTCCAAACCTCTTCTCTGCTCTCCCAGGTCGTCCAACCCCCCCTCTCAGTTACCCCCCTGACTCCCTCAAACTCCCTCCCAGTTACTCCCAGCACACCCTAATGCCCCTTCCAGCCCATCCAGGCCCTCTCCCCCGCTGCCCCTGGTTCTGTGGGGGCCAGGCCATACCCCAGTGCTGGCTCAGGGGGTGCTCCAGGCTGACGTGCTCCACCTGGCAGGTGTAGCTGAGCCCGCGCTGGGGGGGAATTTCCAGCAGCACCAGGAGCTGGTAGGTCCAGTCCCCGTTGGCGACAATGTCAGTGGCCACCACGTGCTCTGAGAGCTCCTGCTGGCCCTGGAACCACCTCACCTGGATCTGGGCAGGGTAGAAATCCATCACGGAGCAGAGCAGGCGTCCGGGGCCGGGATTGGAGCTCAAGGGCACCAGCGAGATGGACACGCTGGGGGGCACTGGGAGAGAGCGAGGTGGGGGGATCAGCTGGGGCTAAAACGGGAGACACGGGGAAGGGCTGGTGTGACATCGAGAGGGACTGGGAATGGACTGGGACGGACTGAGGGGGCACTGGGAGAGATGGAATTGGATTAGAGAGTATTGGGAGGGCACTGGGAGAGAGGGTGGAGCTCTGAGAGTGGGCTGAGAAGGACTGGGAATGGAATGGGAATTGACTGAGAGGAGGGACTGGGAGGGGCTGGGAACGGATTGAGAGGGATTGGGAGGGCCTGGGGGAACTGGGAATAAACTGTGGGGGCACCTGGATGGACTGGAAAGGACTGTGGGGTACTGGGATGAACTGGAGAGGGACTGGGAATGACGTTCGCAGCGCTGGGAGGCCGAGTCCAGCGCGGGACACTCCATGCTGCGGATCTGCCCAGCAACTGATGAGTCATCAGAAAGACGCGCTCTGATTGGCTAAGGTGAGTCAGCTCCGCGCACAGCCGAGATGGACGCGGGGGAGCACTGGGAGAGACTGGGATGGACTGGGAGAGATTGGGAGGGCTCCGGAAAACTGCAGGGATGGGCACAAGGAGGGCTGAGGGCTCTGGGGTGATTCCTAGGGGGGTTTTGGGAGGCTCCAGGGTCATTCCTAGGGCAGGGACCGAGGGGACACACTCTGCTCCATGCTCACCTCTGCGGCCCACGAGGAACGGGGTGGACAATTCATAGTTGTGCCGGCAGTGCCTATCCACCGCTGCCCGTCTGTACTCTATCCATTCTGGGTCGCTGTTCCAGTATCTGGCAACCTTCTCTCCATAGGGGGTGTCCCCCACAAACACCCCCACATCGCTGTCGAACATCGCGTACTGCTCCCGGTTGTAGATGAATCTTTTCACGAACCTCATCCGGTCGGTGCCGTTTATGAAGTGACACTCGGACTTAACCATCTCCTGGAACACCCCTGTGTGCGCAGGAGACAGGTCAGGGGGTGCCCCCTCAGCAGCCCCCAGCACCTCACAGCCAGCCCAGAGCCCCGGGGGCCACCCCGGATCCCCGCTCCCCACTCCCTGTGCCCCACAGCCGCCATGGGACGCTCCTGCCCACGGCCCCACTTCTTCTTTTCTACCCTTCTCCATATTTCCCCCCCCCTTTCCCATAACTCCCCAGGCACCAGCCCCACCCTCACATCGCTTTGAGGGCCTCACGTCCCCCTTTCCCTTCTTTCCCCACCGTTCCCACCGTCCCACCACTTCGTGCCTCTCCTGCTCACCCGAGAGCTCCGCGCCCGCAGCCGGGAGGGCTCCCAGCACCACCAGTGCCACCAGTACGGCCCCAGCTGCTGCCACTCGCCCCATGGCCAGCGCCGAGCAGGTTCTGACACCTCCCCCCTCCCTCTCTGTCCCTCGCAGGGGTAGCTGGGGGCGAGGGCGGGGCGCAGGTGGAGTCCAGGTGGAGAGCTCTTGGCGCTTCGGGTCTGCCTGACAACTGATAAGTCATCAGCGCCTCGCGCTCTGATTAACTCAGTATTGTTTGCTCTCTGACTGGCTGAGGACAGGACCAGGAGTTGAGAGAAGGAGCAGGAGAGATCCCGTCCCAAGCACCGGCACAGGCGAAAGAGACCCAGCCTGGGCACAGGGAGGGAATTTGTTACCACCCTAATCACAGCAGCACAAGGAGAAGGCAGAGAAATCTCTCCAACACCTTCCCCCCACCCAACGTGGATCACCCACAACGGGGGTCACCAGGGCTCTGCCCAACGGGGGGCACTGGGGATCATCCAACGCCGATCCTCCCACGGGGGATGGAGCTGGAGCAGCGCACGAAGCTCTTCCTGCACTCAAAGTACTCACAGGGCTTCCCTTAGCGGTGCCTCTGTTGGTGATGGGTCAAGTGAGAGCTCTGTGAGAAGCTCTTCCCACACTCAGGACACTCACAGGGCCTCTCCCCGATATGGATGCGGCAGTGCAGGATGAGGCTGGAGTTTGGCTTGAAGCCCTTCCCACAGCCTGAGGAGCAGAAGGGCCTCTCCTGCATGTGAATCACCTGATGCACCTGAGGAGGAGATGGGAGCTGCTCTGAAACCTCTTCCCACACTCGGGACAGTGGTAGGGCCTCTCCCCAGTGTGGATGCGGTGGTGTTCCCTCAGGATGGAGCTCCACCTGAAGCTCTTCCCACATTCCCAACAGGTGTAGGGTCGTTCCCCAGTGTGGATGTTCTGGTATTCAGTCAGGTGGCAGCTCTGGCTGAAGCCCTTTCCACACTCCCCACACTCGTAGGGCTTTTCCCCAGAGTGAATCTTGCAGTGATTGATGGGGGTGGAGCTCCAACCAAAGCTCTTCCTACATTCCCCACACTCATAGGGCCGTTCCCCGGTGTGGATAACCTGGTGGCAGATCAGGTGGGAGCTCTGGCTGAAGCTCTTCCCATATTCCAAGCACTTGTAGGCTTCTGTGAGGCTTCTCTGCTAGCTTCAAGCTCTGACTGTATCTCCGGCCACCTTCCTGGTGCAGGGGGAGTCTTTCCTCCTCGCAGCTCCCTGGGCTGGGTTTGCAGCTCCTCCTTGTGTGGGATCTCTGGGGCTTCTCCTCCCCAATAGATTCCTGTGTCGTTGAGCTGCTTAAAATAGCCCCTTCCACAAGGTTCTGCCACGGGGATTTGTCCTCCCTGGTCTCTGTCTGCAGCTCAGTGCCTGGGGGAGGAAGCACAAGGAGAGGATGGGATTTGCTTCTGTTCCAGAGGGAAGGGGAAGGAGATCCCCTCAATCTGTACCTGGCAGGATGGCGTCAGCAGTGGGGTTGTCCTGCAGCCGGGGGCAGTGCTGGGCTTGGAGATGGAGCAGGAGAGAGAGGGAAAGGGGCAGTGACTTCCTCCTCACCTGCCTGGGTATCCCGGGGCATCTTCCTCTTCCTCACAGTCTCCTCCTCCATCTGACCAAGCTTGGGAATGACAAATCTAGGTTTCAGGGGAAAAAAGAATGGGTGAGTGCCTTGGTTGGTTCTCCTGCCCAAGTCCATTTCAGGAAACCACTGGGCATTTTGTGTTCATAAAAACCTCCAAGATATTAAGATCCAGCCCCAAAAAAACTCAAACACCGTGACAACCCCAAAACTTCCAAAACCTCAATATTTTGGAAAAACTCCTCTAAAATAGGAAAATTCTGCCCCCCAAAAAACCAAACCACGAACATTTAGACAAATGACAGAAACATCAAAATTTTCTCCCTCCCCCCAAAAAATTAGAAAATATCAAGATTCAGCCCAAAAGACCCATATTCAAATAGAAAACTCCCAAGATTCAGCAATAAAACTCCCAGGATTTCCTTCTCTCTGGGCTTCTGGGGGTCGTACGTGTTTAGGGGCCCCTCCTATCTGGGGTTCCGGCATTCTCTGGGCTATCAGTGGTTCCGGAAACACCAGAGGTACCCCCTTTCCAGGCTCCCTACTTCGGTGTCCAAGGGGCCCCTGGTTCCCCCGCTCTCCATCCTCCCACTCCCTTCAGGCTCGGGGTCCCCCAGCTCTGGAATCACCCCTCTCTGCTCTTCCCACTCCGTGGCTTCCAGGCTTCCCCCAAACCCAGCTCTCCTGGTGGGTCCCCAAAACCGGTGTCTCCTTCACACCCCACCAGCACCAGGCAATCGCCACGTGGGACCAAAGCCTGACCCAGGGAGACCAACCCACAGGCGGGGGGAGACTCCGCATCCCCCCACCCACAGCCGGGGCTCTACCAGCAGAAAACCCCCAAAAAACTCTCCTAGGGACCGCCCAAGATATTTGGGGTGAACTCCTCCCCCTGGTCACCTGCGGAATGCAGGGGGGCGATGGTCCCAAGGCGGGGCAGCTTCAGATACAAGGATCGATGGACGCATGCGGTGCCTCCTCTTCCTCCTCCTGTTCCTGCTCCCGCTCCTCCTCTATCCCTCCTCTTCCTCCTGCTCCTCCTCCACTTCCTCCTTCTCCTCCTTCTGTCCCTTCTCTTGCCCCTTCTTCATCCCTCCTCCTCCACCCCTGCTCCTCCTCCCCCCGGGCCCAGGGCCCACCCTTGGCCCCCTCCCCCCAATCCCATCGCATCTCGAGGAAGGAGCAGGGATGGAGCCGGGGCCGGTCAGGCTGGGGCAGCGCTGGGCTCTTGGCTGCTCCCACCCACTGTGGGGGAATCCGGGAAGGGGAAAAGAGGGAAAATTGATGGGTGGAGATCAAAATTTCAGGTTTGTGGTCATTGTCAGTGAGGACTTGGACCCCTTTGGTCTCACCTCAGGAGCCTGGAGATCTTGGAGGGGAGAATGCAGAGATGGGTGGGGGATCCTGAAGGATTTTGAGGGTAGGGTGAGGGGTTCTGTGAACCATATGGGGAGGAGTCAGGCTGGAGACCGCTGGGCTGGACTCCTAGTCTGGGCATTTCAGCTCTGATTTTCTGCTCTTTTCCTCCCTTTCTTCCGCCTCTCTCATTATTTTCTGATCATCCCCTCCACACCCCTGAGACGCCCATGTTCAGGTTCATGGCCTGCTGGCCCCTGCTCGCCCAGGCAGGCGAGCTCCCAGCACCAGCAGTGCCACCAGTATGGCCCCAGCTGCCACCACATACCCCACGGCCAGTGCCAGGCAAGTGCTGCCAGCCCCAAAGCAGCTGCGCTGTGCCGCAGGGGGGTCCCCATGGTCCCAGCCCGAGGGACACTGAGAGCACCAGTCGGGCCAGTGTGGAGCGTGGGTGGGCAGCATCAGAACCCACAAAAGTGGGTCCACCACAAGACATTTAGAACCGCCCAAATTGGTGGAAATTGGTGGAAAGCACGAGGATCCTCCCAAAAAAGGCGGTCACCTCTGCCCCCTAAAATGACCACGAAATCCCCTAAAGCTGTTTATAACCCCCCAAAACTGGCGAAAAGCAGCTGGATCTTCCCTAATATGAGCTCCCCATTGTCCTTGCCTGTGCGGCCCCACTCCGATTTCAGAGTCAGATGTGTCCCCCCTCCCATTAACACATGCATCAGGATTGGAAGGTGCCCCAAAACCTCCTCGATAATGGGATCCCCCAAACCTCTTCATCCCAACATGTGGCTCTCTCATTCTGTCATTCCAGACCCCATCCCAGCCATCCTACCTCTTCCAAAACCAGCCCTGCTCTTAGGGGGCCAGAGCCGCTGCTGGGGGCATCGGTGAGTCCAGGGGATCCTTGTGGCAAGCTTTGCCCGCTTGGCCGCTTCTGGCCAGCTGTGCTGCGGGCAGAAGGGCAGGGGCAAAAACAGCAGCTTCTCCTTTTTTGTGCCCTGCTTGAAGAAAGACATCAAATGGCTCCAGTGCTGCAGCAGCCAGCACTGCATGTGGCCAACAGTGGAGGCATGGCAGGTGATTCCCCAATGCAGAATTTGAATGAAATCAGACTCTTGGTGCTGTGAAGTCCTGGAGAAATCTTTGAATTGGTGGAATTTGTTGGCAATGGTACTTACGAGCAGCAGTGTTTTCCTTCTTAGTCGGAGAAAGAGGAGGAAGTGAGGACGTGGCGGGAGACAATACGGCAGCACCAAGGTCAGTGGAAAGAGAGACGGAGAGGAGGTGCTTCAAGCATTGGAGCCGAGATCTCTCTACAAGCTGTGGTGAGGACTGTAATACAACAAACTGTTTCCCTAGAATCAATTAAGTGCGTGAGGGGGATGCAGAGATCCACTTGCAGCCCATGTGCAGAACAGGTGCTCACACCAGAGCAGGTGGATGCCAGAGGAAGCTGCAATCCAGTGGGAGACCTGAACAGAGAGAGAGGGCCTTTGCTTCCAGAAACAGAAGACAAGGGCCCTTTTTCCAGCTTAGAGACTTTATCCTTAAAGACTACATCCCATGGACTAAAATGAGCCACACTATGCAGTTTTGGGGAGACTGTTTTGCCCGTGGGAGGGACTTATGTTACAGCAAGTTGGGCAGGACTGATACTTGTGAAAATAGAACCACGCTGGAGAAGTTCATGAAGTTCATGGCAAAGCAGAAGAAAGAGACTCCCCTCCCTAAGCTAACTGAAGAAAGATTTCGGGTGACGAACTGATGAAAACCCTCATGCCCTGTTTCCCTGCACTGTCAGTGGGAAGGAGGGAGGGGCTGGGGGAAAAAAGGCTTATTTAATTCCTCATTATCCTCCTCTGACTCTGTTAATAATAAATTTACTTTATCCCTTTAAGTTTGAGCCTGTTTTGCCCTTAGAGTGTTTTTTCCTAATCCTTATCTGATCTCATGAGCCTTTCATTTTTTCCCCCTCCTCCTCTCAGTTATAGAGAGGAGAATGAGTGAATACCTGGCATTTGTGGGTGCCTGGCATTTGGCCAGTGTCAAACCACAACACCAAGGAAATTGATGGAAATAATCATGATCAACGATGAATTTTTTGACTCTTCCCACCGCTGTTTCCAGATGGTCTCAGCTGAGTCCTGCTGGGAGGAGCCAGGGGTGGGGAGGGGGCTCAGGGCTTAATTGAGGAGAAAAGTTTAATTGGGACAAGGAAGCTTTAATTGTGGGGAGAAAATGTGGATGGAGGGGATTTGAATGGGAGGGGATGATTTGAATTGGGGAGGGGAAATGAAGTGGGGGGAGGAGCCCCCCAGCCCTCAGCTGTGCCCCGAAGGTGCTGCCAGCAGTTCCCCTGCTCCGATCCCCCGGGCTGGGGGTGTGGATCTGCCACTGCTCCCTGGGAATGTCACGGGATAAAAACTCCATCCAAGCTTTTACGTTCCCAGTCACTCCCAAGATCCCGGTTGCCCCCAGCATGGTCCCAGTTGCTCCCAGTCATGCCCTGTATGGTTCCCTTCACTCTCAGTCACTCACAGTAGGAGTCCAGTATGGCCCCAGACACTCCCAGTATGAAACCAGTCACTCCCAGTGTCCCAGTTTGAGACAAATTCAGAGGAGAATATCCCATGATGGAAAGCAAGTTGTAGTTATCCCTCCTCCACCATGTTCAGGAAAAGAAATATTTCCTTGGAGGAAAATGAAGAGAAAAAGAAAAAACAGTTTATTTAATAAGCACACAGGAAAAGAATAATAATGCTAAATAATAAAATCTCTCGCTGTGGAGAGAAAACCTGGAAGAGTTTTAAAGTCCTTCTGGGTATGGTCTTTCTCCTCTCAAGAGCTGGGATGGCGTCGAAGGACCCCGCTGCAGGCCGGTGGAAAGCCTCCCCATGAAGTTTCAATGTTCTGATGTTCTGAACAAGTCCAGAAGAGAAAAAGAAGAAACCAAAGACCCAGGAAAAGAAAAAAATCTGTCTCTCCTCTTTTGAAGAAAACAGAGCAGAGAGCTCACTGGAAAAAAACAAGACAAGTGTGGTGTTCCCCCCACCCCCTTTTATCCCCTTCCCAGCTAAACCCTGGCCACTCCCTCAGACTCCTCCTATTGGTTTCTGAGGGACCCCAACTCTGCCCCTCCCCGGATCCCGATAAAATCCCAGACCCTCTGCCAGCCTTTGCCTTTTGCCCCTGGAGAATTGCATAGCAGCATGTGAATAAAGATCTTCTGTGCTCTCCTCGCGGAGGCTTCTTCTCACCCCTTTGCTGCTGTGTCGTTGCAGAGAGCAAAAGATGCCTGAGCAAGCCTGAAGGCTCCCTGGCCAGTGAGAGCCTCGTGGTCCTTGCTTTCAAAAGGAAGGCTTGGGCCACGTGGACCCTGCCCAGGCTGGGCAGAAGCGCTCTTTGGCACTGGTTGCTCATTGCTGCTTTGCAACATAAGCCAGCAACGCAGCGGGAAGGTGCTTCCTCTGCTCTCTGCCACAGCAGCTAAAATCACTCCCCAACAGCAGCAGAACAGACAGGAGCAGCGACCTTGAAGCAGAGAACTGCTTTGGAAAAAAAGTTCCTTGGCTGTTTTTTCTTCTCTCCCCTCTCAGGCTCAGTTTAAAGGCACAAAAAGGCATAAGATTAGTTTTCTGGGCATAGGGCAGATGATATAGGATACACCATAAAGTCATCCAAGACACCCAGTCACACCCTCTGTGATGCCACTTGCCCCCATCATGGTCCCAGTTGGTCCAAGCATGATCCCAGTAACTCCCAGATACTCCCAGTGTTATTCCAGTCACTCTAAGTATGACCTTGCCAGTCCCAGCTTGATCCTAGTATGACCCCAGCCTAGGCCCAGCTGCTCCCAGTATGGTCCTTGTTGCCCTAGTTCTGGTCCCAGTCCTGGTGTATCTCGGTGTCCTAGTCTGTCCCAGTCCATGCCAGTTTGTCACACTCTGTCCGGTCCCTTCCCAGCAGCTGCTGCCATTTCCCGGATCCTGCCTCCACCAGCCTCTGGAGGTGCCACTGGACGTCCCCCCAGGATGCTGATGGGGTCAGGGGCTTTGTGTTGGACTTTGTTTTCCTGGGCTGGGGCTCAATCTCCACCTGTGTGAGAAGGTGAGGGGGGGTCTCTGGGGGTCATGTCCTCCTGGAGACTGTGTGCCTCCCTTAGGGATCCCCCATCCTGGGGTTGCCCCCTTTTCTCTCCCCCAGAGCTCCTGACCCAGTTCCTGCTTTCCCCATGGGAGGGGGCTTTGGGAAACCCCCCTTTTCTTTGGGACCCCCTGGAATCCCCATTCCTGGGCACTAGGACCCCCCTGCATCTCCTTCCGCAGCCCTGGGATCCCCCTGCACCCTCTTTCTGGGTATCCACCTCTCCCAGCCCCTGGATCCCCTGTTTCCTTGACCCTGGGGACCCCTGGACCCCCATTCCCGACCATCCCAGGGCACCTGAGCCCCAGACCTCCCTTTGCTGGGAAACCCGGACTGGGCACTGCAGCTGCTCTGGGATTTTTGATCACACAAAGGAAAGAGAGAGAAGAGGAGAAAGAGAGAGAAGAGGAGAAAGAGAGAGAAGAGGAGAAAGAGAGAGTAGGAGATTTGGAATCAGGAATCACAGCACCCAGTCCTGCTCTCTGAGGTGAGGAGAGCAGGAAAAATTGGATTCGTTGCTCCCGGAGCTTCCCTTGCTTTGGGCCAAACCCAGAGGATTCCAGGCAGAGTTTGAGCTCAGGGCCCGGGAGTTCAGCCCAGCCTGGCCTGGGGGTCCTGCAGTGAGTGGCCAGGGAGGGTCCCAGGGGGGACCCAGGGAGACTCAGAGGGGTCCAAGGAGGGGTTCCAGGTGAATTCTCTGGATGCCAGTGAGGGATCTGTATTTTAAGAGAGGTGGTTGATGGTGCTGTAAAGGAGCAAACTGCAGAATAAGTCACAGAGAAGTCATTTAAGCAGGGAGCATACATAGTTAATTCCTAAAACTAAGTCAGTATTTATTTTGAGGGGAAATGATTTTTAATGACATTTTGAGCATCAACAGAATAAATACAAAGAAATACAAATAAAATACAAAGAGGTGAATGTTGGGGAAGATGAAACAGGGAAACCTTATAAAGATGATTGCTTGACAAAATATTCTGAAAATATGAAACCTGTAAGTGAAATAGAAATGAAAGCTAGCTTTGAGATGTAGGATGCCAAGGCATTAGTTACTGAACAACCAAAAGACAATAGGCTAGCCAGCTGAAAGAGAATCCCTGTTGATTGAACAAAGTCCTTAGCAGATAAAGAGACAAAGCAGAAGAGTCCAAAGTTCAAGACTCTGCCAGTTTGGCAAGGAAGACAAAAAGAGTTTAGAAAGTAGCTTTTAGAAGTTAAAATGTAACACAGAATGGAAATGTAGTAGTTTTGATAGGCTGTACGTAATTTCTATAAGATTTGTGTATTTTACTGGTTGGATGCTGTAAGATTACCACATTCAGTATAGCAAACAATATAATGTCATGTAACCAGATTTTAGTCCTCTCTAAGGCATGCTTCAAGCTGTGGCTGGCAGCTGAAGCAAAGCTCTTGTACCCACGACCTGCAAATAAACCTCTTGCTTCAAGAGCTGCCTTAGATTGCAGAGATCTCTTGCCGTCCTCGTCCCGTCTCTCTCCCTTTATTTTTTCCTACAGTGAAACAGGACTGGAGCTCGCTGGACTGATCCTGGGCAGAGCCCAGACAGACCCTGCAGGAATTTGGCTGCCTGAATGCAGCTCTTGCCTGGGCCCCAGGGATGGCCCCCTCTGAGTGTCTCTCATAGCACCACAGGGATGCTCCTGACCGTTTCCTGGTGCCCCAGGGTCCTGCAAGCACCTTCTGGAGACACCCAGATACGTACCTGGGCCTCTGGGAATGCAGACAGGGATCGAACCAAAGCTTCCTTGGGAGATGGAGGCAGGAGAATATTTCCCACGATCTTCTTTCCAGCTGCCCTCCATACTCCTGCAAATCCTGCTGGGACACTCAGGCTCTCCATCCCAGGGCATTGGAGCTCCCATGCAAACCCATCCATCACTGAGTCCCCTCTCGCATGGATATCAAGAAAATGACACAGCAATGTCTAGAAAACCTGAACTTGATTAACTTGACCACTTTAAAAATCTACAGCTAGGGGTGACCGGAATACTATGGGGTGAGAACCTTATGCCTTCATAAAGGGTCAACAGTTTGGAACTGGAACACTCATGGAAACTTCAGCCTCTGAGGGGAAAGGTGGCTGGGAACTCTACAGCTGAGGATGGGGGGCTTCACTAATGATGGGAAAGGGAAGGAGAAGGGGTAAAAATGGAGGTTTAGGAGCCCTAACTGGGTGTGAGGGGGCTTGAGGTGGGTCACACGTAAACCGAGCCAGGGAGCAGGGATTTGGGGGGATGATGTGAAAGGGGTGGGAGAGGGGGATAAGAGGAGGAGGGACAGTGGGAAAGTGTCCTCATCACTTGAACCCCTGGAGAGATTCTTTGGGGCTCGGGGGGGGAGATGAATCCACGCTGGGGGGTTCCCAAGTCCCCCGCCCATCCCTGGAGGGCTCATGGGGGATTTCCCCACCCAACACCTGGTGCTGTGAAGGGGCAGGGAGGGGGAAAATAAGGGACTGGGTGGGCACAGAAGAGGAGCAGCAGGAAAATGAGGAGCAGGACGAGGAGCCAAAGGAGATTCACAAAGTTTGCCACCCACTCTCTCCACTGTGGCCTCGGGAGCATCGTCCCCCCTGTATCTCACAGATGAGCGGGGAGGAGGAGTTTGCCCTAAATATATTGGGTGGTCCCCGAACGGTTCCTGGAGAGGGGGGAACCCCAGGATCCATGGGATCCCCATCAGCCCAGGGGGAAGAGAGACTCCCAAGACCCCAAAGTGGAGAGACCAAAGAGGGGGAACACCTGGGATGGGTTTTCTAGGCTGAATCATGGTAGTTTGAAGATTTTTACGGCCACAAAACCCCCAGTTTCTGAGAGGGTCTTGGGCAGGAGGAACCCCAAACCCAAGGTGCTCACGCCTTGTGTTTCCCCCCAAACCAGGATTTGTCATTCCCAAGCCTTTGCTGGATGTAGGAAAAGCCCCAGAGATCCCACACGAGGAGGGGCTGCAAACCCAGCTCACGGAGGTGCGAGGAGGAAAGACCCCTGCTGGGCTAGGAAGGTCGCCAGAGATCCAGCCAGAGCTCAGAGCTGGTGGAGAAGGCTCAGGCCAGGGAGAAGCCCCACAAGTGCTTGGAATGTGGGAAGGGCTTCAGCTACAGCTCCAGCCTGATCCATCACCAAAAGATCCACAGGAAGGACCCCGTGAGTGTGAGGAATGTGGGAAGAGCTTCAACATGAGCATGCTCCTGATCTATCAACAGGTGATTCACATGGGGAAAAGGCCCTACACCTACACGGAATGTGAGAAGAGCTTTGGGTGGAGCTCCATCCTGAGAAAACACAGACGCATCCACACCAGGAAGAGGCCCTACAAGTGTCCCGAGTGTGGGAAGAGATTCTCACAGAGCTCTCACTTGACCCAACACCAACAGAGGCACCGCTAAGGGAAGCCCTGCGAGTGCCCCGAGTGTGGGAAGAGCTTCGTGCGCTGCTCCAGTTCCATCCCCCGTGGGAGGATCAGCGTTGGATGATCCCCAGTGCCCCCCGTTGGGCAGAGCCCTGGTGACCCCTGTTGTGGGTGATCCCCGTTGGGTGGGGGGAAGGTGTTGGAGAGATTTCTTTGCCTTCTCCTTGTGCTGCTGTGATTAGGTTGGTAACAAATTCCTTCCCTGTTCCCAGGCTGGGTTAGGGCCGTGCATGGAGCTGAGGTCCCTCAGCCAGTCAAAGCCCGTCTCTCTGATGACTGGCAGATCCTCAGCTCCGAGTGCCCCGCGCTGGACTCGGCCTCCCAGTGCCGCGCACTTAATTCCCAGTCTCTCCCAGTGCCACCGCAGATCCTCTCAGTCTGTTCCACTCCCTCTCAGTCCATTCCTAGCCCTCTCTCAGACCTGCACCCTCTCTCCCAGTGCCGCTCCAGTGCCTGTAATCCACTCCTCCCTCTTCGGGTGCCCCCCGTCCCTCCCACTCCATTTCCAGGCCCTCTCAGTGCCGCACCAGCTCTACACCCTCTCTCTCTCAGTGCCTCCCCAGCTGATCCCTGTGTCTCCTGGCTCTCTCCCAGTGCCCCCCAGCGTGTCCATCTCGCTGGTGCCCTCGAGCTCCCAGCCTAGCCCCGACCACGTGCTCTGCTCCGTGATGGATTTCTACCCTGCCCAGATCCAGGTGAGGTGGTTCCAGGGCCAGCAGGAGCTCTCAGAGCACGTGGTGGCTACCGACATTGTCGCCAACGGGGACTGGACCTACCAGCTCCTGGTGCTGCTGGAAATTCCCCCCCAGCGCGGGCTCAACTACAGCTGCCAGGTGGAGCACGTCAGCCTGGAGCACCCCCTGAGCCAGCACTGGAGTACGGTCTGGCCCCCACAGCGCCGGGGGGAGAGGGGGAGGGACGGGGTGGGCACGGAGGGGCATTAGGGTGTGCTGGGAGTAACTGGGTGGGAGTTTGAGAGAGCCTGGTTTCAACTGGGAGGAGGGGTTTGGGGGTCTGGCAGGGCTGAGAAGGGGTTTGAATGATGTTGGGGAGGTGTCACGATCTGCAAGGCAGGATTCGTGATTAGGTTCTTTTGATCTCTGGGTGCAAAAGACAAATAGCAAAGGGACTCAAGTTTTGCTCAAAACAACAATGCACTTTTA